>JAQIVE010000621.1:0-34273 GCA_034698285.1 Sminthurinus bimaculatus
CAATATACATATAAGATACAAGATACAGATACACGCGTTATTCCTATTTTTTTAACACACGCCTGTTCTATCCATTCTTTTACGCTTACCCCGAACGAAAAAATAGTGATGTAAAAGTCGCCGATCCTCATTTTCCCACTTTGTTGTCTCGTGTGAAATGAAGATGACTATGACTATGTATGACTGTTTAATATAAATGACGAGAGTATTTAAGTTGCGAGCACACAACTTAGCGTATTTAATTAAACTACACTGCACTTAAGAGTCCCCAGTGTGTAGGCAGCTCGGGCTCAGTGTGTGGCAAAGCCAGAAAAACTATGGCCAAGGTGGAAATACATATTATGATGTACTATAAAGTTTTACATTAGAAGTAGACACTTATGTACATGTATGTCCTTGTGTAAACTTAATGTGTGAGCCTCCTAAGACGACGAGCTATGTGTATGTGTGTGTGTAAGTTGGAAGGTAATACTGTAATGTAGCGTATGTACTGTGTAGTGCGATGGAAGCACGTGTAATGTAATGTATGGCATGATGGTGAATCGGAGAGAGCATTTTACATCATCACACTTATTACCCAGGCCTAAAAGAAAACGAGAGAGCGGGAAGGAGTGGAGAAAGAAACTTTGCTCATATTTCATGGGAGTATACTTTACTGAAATCATATTGTCCCCAGCAAGCCAGCAACTATTTCATTATTATTAGGTTTCTAACATCCAACCTACAATGCTTAGCATGTACGTAGCGCCATGGCAATGGCAACTCTTTTTTTGTAAAGCTCTCTCGCTCTCGCTCTCCCTCTCTCTCACTTCTTCCCCATCTCTCTGATGGCTTCGGAGAGAGAAATAAGGGTCTTTTATATATAATAACAATATACATATTATATCTAGGACAGGGCTGAGTTGCCGAAGAAACCTATGCGAAAGGCTTCGGCAAGGCCAGGTAGGTACAATCGAGAGATGAAGAAGATGACTTTTTTCCTCTCGTCCTCTCTTTGTCTCTGTATTCTCCGTGTGAGTTTATCCATTTTTCTCTCCTTGCTCGTACTTTTCTGTGTTCTGCATGTATACAACCATGTAATATGTGTAAAGGGTAGAGCATAGGGACAGAGTTGAGCGTAAGAGTTGAGACTTTTTCTTTAGAGTTACGGATTCTTTCACGGACCGAGCAGCTTGTCCTTGTACTTTGTATATATACATACAAAACGTGAACTATACTGCATCACTGCTATGTAATAAACAGGTACACACACACACATACATTGAAGAGTCTGGGTATGAGGTAAAACGATGTGTTTCACTCTCTAAGCATGAGAAATGAAAGCTGGATGACACGTCCGTATATTTCATCTTCATACTTTATTTTTTTTTTAAAAAGAAAAGAAAAAAAGAGAGAAAAAATGTGAGGTATTATTATGGCGTATAATATCTTAGCTTATATTATGTAGTCCACGTAGCCTACTATATAATACAAATGATTGTGTCACATTATATATCCGCAGAGGAATTGGAATACGAATAAAAATGGGCCACTCCATCACACGAATTATGTCTTTAATAGATGTGAGCCTCTTTGAATATGTATGTAATCGCGGTGTTGGCCAGGCCAACACCGAGGCTCGAGTTTTTCTTAATGCCTAAACAGGACGGAGCATATTTTGAGCTTCAGTCATCTCCTTTATCATTTATTTCAAATGTACTTTTTGTACTTTGAGTTTAAGACGACGGGGAATGAGCCGCCATTCGTTTAAAGTGACGGCTACAATACGCGTGTTGTATTCAACTTGAAGCATAATATATATTTAGCTCAAACATGAAATGTTATTGTATATGCGTGACGGAGTGATTACACAATATAAATATGTAAAGTTATAGTTCCGCTCTTGAGAAGAATATGATGTAAATTTCACAAAATGAATGGTGCATTGTACTTCCACCATTCCATATTTTGTATTCTCTCAAGGACCTTGACTAAACAAGTTAAGGTAATATGAAATGAAATGAAGAGATGATCCTCCTTTAAGTTTAAGTTTAACGCGTGAAAGTGTTCCTCTCGCTCGGGCTCAGCAGTAACTTTCATATTCATTTTCATTTTTGGTAACATCCTTCATCTGAGCCCTCCTCGCTCGCTGCAGTACCTATTTGAACGTTTGAGTGTTTGACTATTTTGGCAGAGCTGTATACGATGTAAGCTGTAAACTGTAAACCTTATGTAATAGAGGACATTGGAGTGCTGTAACTCTGACTCGGTACATAATGCGTACATCGTACATAGACGAAGAAAGTGAATTGGAATGACAAAGTGTAGGTTGAAATGCATGACATTTCATTTTAATAATAACAAGCAGTGTGCGCTTCGCACGGATTAACCCCTGCAAAAAATTGACGCTCACAGCTCATGAAGTTACCGGGGTTGTCTAAATTGAAATAATAATAAAGTATGAGGTCCAGATTACGTCGATATTTGAAAATTAATCGGAAATTGTAAAAGATTGTCGATTCTTGTATGAAAAGAAGTCCTGGAGTTTAGCCAAAATTTTAATTTGAATCTTTCTTTGAAGAATCGTCATATTAGCATTTACCTAAATGTAGGCACAAATTCATTTATGAGATCCCAACTTTCATATTTTGATCCGGAAACTATCATGGATTTCTGTATTAATACTGTTATATGCATGCACATGTACGATGTCTTTCTAAATATGGTATGTGCCACATAAAGGGAAGAGTGGCTGGGCAACTCAACTCAACTGGGAGACTGACTCGTCAAATATTGTTTCGCTCTTGTTCGTCATCTCCCGCTCTTCTCTGATTCTCTCCCTACAATTTCATTTTTGTATATATATACGTATTATATTGTGAATTTCTGGATTGGATTGTGGAACTGTAGCTGACGGAAGGTCTGGAGAGGCTGAGGCTGAAACTGAAGAGTGAACGAACCAGAGATGGAATAAAGAGGGAAGGATGCAGGAAATGGCGCAGCAGCAGGAACGGAAAGAGAAATAGTGAAGAGAGATGTGTGATGAACCTAAAATTCTGGCACTAGCTTTATTTGAATGACTCACAAGATGAGAGAGAGAGAGAAGAGAGAAGTCAGTCATGAAGTAAAGTGCATCAAACCGTCAAGCGTGAAAAGCCATCTATACAAATATACATATATCTATACATGCATAAAGGGAAGGACGAACGCTAGAAGCACTATACATGCATAAATGATATTATGATTATTATATATAGCAAGTATATAACATTGGAGCAGAAATGCAAGAGGATGTAGGATGTTGAGGCACACAAAGTAGACAGTTTGATGCCCGCTTCAACATTCAAGACGAATGCGTAAGAAAAGGAAAAGAAGGAGCACAAAGCCGTTTCACTAGCAGTTTCCTCACTCCTTCATAATAGCTAGACTAGAAAGGTGTTTCTGTCACGTCAGAGGTAGATCGCATCAGAACCTTTCTTTTCTTGCATTTTCTTACTTCTCTACTTCCTTTTTTCAGCTTTCTCTCTGTATAGATGCAATACATCTCGTTCTCTTCCGTAGAAGAATGCTTCTTGTAAGTCCATGATCAGATGAGAAACTTTGGTCTTTGCCCATACATTGAACTGGAATGTCTTGAGACGTGGAGTCAGAGTTGATGTTAGAGTGTATGTAAGCTCGCGATCCTTGTCTCCCTATTTTTTCCAGTTTCTGCCTCCTCATGTTTTCTCTCCTCTTTGTTTGGCGTACGTAACAAAATGTATTGTACAGGTTGCAGGTATGGGAAGAGAGATAGAATAGTACAGGATATAATAATGAGAAATAGAATAGACATGAAGTCGATCCCAGAAAGAGAGTCTCACATGGGCTCAAATTTTGTCTTTGTGTGTACAAAGACATGTACATATGTACACATACATAGTACATGACATGGCATTGTATCACATGGGAAGAGTCAAGTCAAGGGAGAAGCAAGGGATGGATAAAAAAGACGAGGAAAAACCTGGGAGAACCGTAGAAATAATTCACTTTCACCATTACTCTCGCAAGCAAGGAGAAGGAGTATACACAGTAGCAGTAAGTAGGAGTTTATATGCTAATGCATATACACGCATATAATATGTATGCAGCTTTAGTTACGGTTTTTACCATCAAGTCTCTATCTTTGAATGGTTTGGAGTTCACTTGCTTCTGTATTATCTTTGTCATGGCTCGACTCTATCTCAAGAGTCAGTTGTTGTGACTGCGAGAGGAGACGTGAGATAGATGGGGAGTAGGAAAACTGTGTATATGGAAAGATAGAACTGCGTACTCTGTATCCCAGCTTTTACAGTGTATGTAATCCGCTACCCTCCACCGAGAGGATGACGATGACAGCCCGCTGTATTTTGTATTTGTGTTTTATTGAATCTGTCCGGGAAGTAAAAACGAAAGAGAGAGAGAGAGAGAGAGAGAAAGATAGACAGAGAGTTTAAAGGGAAAAATATAGACGATTGTACTGTATGTATCTTATCCAGTATATCCGGTGTGTGCGTAAAATATACATCAACTTGTGCGTAAGTGAATACGATGGTAACTCTATCTATATAAAATGAACTGGGGGTTTATCCTTGTTCGCTCGCCACCTATTTACTGTCCATGTGTATACATACGCGGGTGGTTAGAATAGGAGAGGAAAGAAGGAGGAGGCAAAGGCAAGTGTAAAAGTAAAATAAGAGCCTCGAAAAACGACCCGCACAGAACAACATCCTCATTCAAAATAATAGAAAATAAATATACAGTTTCACATTTACGTGCGTGTACATACGCAGTCGTACGCACAGCTAGAGGCACGGTCACAGACACACACGCTCGTCCACGCACCAGAAAATAGAGAAATGCATAAGACAATAACAACAAGAACAACAGAGAGTCCAGACTTGAGATGACATATGGATTTTTTTGCTGATTTTGATGGAAACGTTTTTCCTCGTATCACACTATACTATAATGTACTGTATTGTATTCTATTGTATTTTGTTCCGCATGGTTTACCCGAGACTGGATGTGTGTGCTATGCGTAATGTGTCGTGAGTAGGTATGTATACATACATATATACTATTACATTGTGCCTTCGCTTCGTTTCTCTTTTCCTCCGCACAGTTCCAATACCGTTTCACGCTTGGACCCGTTTTGAATTCAAATGCAAATTGACAATGTGACTCCCGACGTATATGGGAATATACAGGGAGAATAGGAATTAGATGGGCGTCTATTATAGTTTTTTTCTCCCGTTCTCAGCCTGCGAGAGTTCCTTCCTCTCGCAAATCCGTACAAAATTCATGAATAATTTTCCATGGCCCAGCCAAAAAGTCAAAGGCTAACCAGCACAAGAAAGAAGGAAAGAAATATATACACACACATACATACATACATATAAGTAAAGTCTTTCACTCGGAGTTTTCGTATTCATTTGAATTTGAACGACAAGTTTATGATGTTTGTTTCATCTCATTTCATTTTATTTCTTTCTGGTTATATAAGATATAAGATGCAGCAACATCATCATGCAATCCAACCAAACCCAACCAACGCATGCAAGCTCGTTTACATCACCATAATGTAGGACAATTCAGACATATGCTCGGTATATATTTGTAGTTTTTTCGTTGGCTTCTCTAAATTTTCAAATTGGACTCTGAGAAATCAAATCATAGGGGAGGAAGAAAAATCTGTCTGATGTTTGTGCGGTTGTCTCCGTCATTCGAATTTGATTTGGTTGCTCCTTTCATCTTTCTTGTACCCTATGACTCCAAGTATGATATTCCATTTGCCGTTGCCTGTGTGTTATGTAATGTCAGTGTGGAACTTTCCTCAAGTTGTCAGTAATGGTGATGGTAATTTGATGAGAATGGAAAATGAAAATGAAGATGGCTTTCTAAGTTATTTGAATCTAGACAGGAAAAGGTTTCGCTTAAATTTGTGTAGATTGTGGATTCGTATAAATTATATGTATAAAGGCATTAAAGATACCATATGAATCGTCATCAAATAGTAATACTAGCGAGGTAGTGGAAGAAACGGAATAACATTTTTTACTTGCTTTTCCCTTTTCTCAGGTTACAAATCTGTTTTTTCTATGTCTTTCTTCATTTTTTCATGTCGGGCCAATTTACTGCACACTTTTTCATTACTGTGTTTTAAATTTTTTTTTACATAACATTTGCTCTGTTTCAATGTCTGTATTAGTATTTTACATATATGCGCAAATAATGTTTTGAATTTCATGTTGCGGTTTACATTTGCGGGACAGGCAGAATTGTATTTGGTTGATAATCGTGATGATGCTTTCATTACTTCTGTTCATGTCCATTGGATATTAGATGGAATGCGTACTATGTATGTAATATTGTACAAATAATAAATTTTGTGTTTTGTGCACAACGAAGAAAGTAATGCTGTCAAGTTTAAAAAGACGAGGGCGAGTTAAGTTGATGTGTTCCCTCGGTATGTATATATGCGTCTTGTATGCCGTTTGAGGGTGAAAATGTTATTCCATTATAAGAGAAGCAGTAGACGGTATATAGAGAACAACAAAGAAAGGATGAAAGAATGAGAGGATGAGGAAGTGGATTCTCGAATGACATCCCCCAACAAAATTATGCAAGCTCTCAAACTTTTTCCCACAAGCTTTGAAGAGTTGAGTGTTTAGCTAGCTGAAAAGTGTACTTTTGATTCCACTACTTCCACTAAAATAATAATAATAACAATGGTTATATGCTCCAAGTTTCCTTGTACGTCGTTGAAGATTATGTAATAGAGAAAAGTGAAAGAACATGGGAGGCTGATTCACTCCGCTTACTTATCTGATATAGTGCATTCTCTGTGTTATGTATTCATGTGGGTATGTATATCAATTTTATCATTTTCCATCATACGATTCTTCGTAGCGCTGGCCGACAAGTTTTTACAATCTGTATATCAAATTATATTGGGGAGGGCTCGATGCTGAGGAAGAAGAAAGTATAAAGTTTGAACTTGGATACATGGATGTTGGATGCAGACAGAGGGTTGAGAGCTGGAGTTGTACAGTTGAGTTGACTCAACTCAGCTAAGCTCAGCTCATTCTTAGTCAGCCTCAGAATCAGAATCACTGCCACCACTTCCCATATCACATATAATAAGAATATACAATGAAATAGGATAGAGAGATGATGGGGTCGGATTTTTCCAAGATTTGAGCGAAAGTTAAAATTAAGAATGCATACTCTTGGAATTCTTCTTTTTTTATCATAGACCCTGGCTGTAATATAATATGGAATGACTATAATATACTTTTATATTTTCTTTCTTCATCTATGACTTGATAAGTTTTTCTATCTTTATACTTGTTCCTTTTCCTTCGTTCCCGCTTTCCCATCTCTCTCTTTCTCTCATTTTGGATTTTGGGTAGTAAAGTTATAAAACAAGTGAAGATGGAATGGAAATGGGGAAAAGTCCATAATCAGCATCGAAACCCACAACTATTATGTATTCTACTTTTCACAAAGCAATTCTACAGGCATTATAAAATCCGTTGTCGAGTTTGAATTTCAGTGTTTTCTTTATCTTCCGTATCTATACAGAAAGACGCTGTCTATCTATTCTTATTTTATTTATTTACATAAAAGTAAACGGGCTGTCTGTGCGTGTATGCATGTTATATATGTATACTTGCCATAAAGTATACATTTAATGTATACAATGCGTAATTTACAGTTTTTTGTGCTTATTGTCTAGTTGTAATAAACTTCCAAATTGCTGAATGTCTAATGCCTACATAATATGATTGTAATCCCAACAAAGGGAAAATTCAACCCTGACTTTTTCATAATATTCTATGTAAGCATGCATTGGTAAATACTGTACTGGGCGATTGTAATTGTTGTTGTCTTTTTTTTCGTACGTGTAAATAATAAATAAAAGTACAAAATGCATGTACTTGAATAAGCCAATATGTTGTACAACGTATCACATAGGTAAATGCAAAATGCCTTGCAGAAATAGGATGTACCAAAGGGCATTTCATTACTACTGCATTCTACACACTTTAAGTCTTATGCCATCCCCCAAGTTTAATGCACAAGAATCGGGCTTAAGTAGGCAACTAAACAGTTTGTATGATTATTAGTTTGTTTTAAAAATTATTCAATACGACGATATGACTTTACATACACAACAGTAATGAAACGCCCGTCTACAGGTAGGTATACGATAGATATTTGGTAGTAGCCCCGTTCTTCATATTCGCGTATTCATACGTTTACTGTTTTTTTACTATTTACTATGCGTAGCTAATAGATGTACAATGTACAATACACACAAAACACAAACAGTGGATATTTGCAATGCAGTTAGATAAGATGAGAGAGACACCCAGAGAGAAAAGCTGAGATAAATGCAGAAGAGGGCTTGTAGGTTGCTGAACTTCTATGTATACTGAATACTGATGGTTGCTACTTGTAAGTCTTCTAAACCCTTCTTATCCTATATGTGCCATATTACGATGATTATTGTTATCATTATTATTATTACTACTACTACCATTACTATTACTCGACTATCGACATTGCAGCATATGTAATATAATAATCGTGTGTTGTTTTTGTTGCTCTGCTATTACAACTGACAATGAGTGCTCACGTATAAAGCACAGTACATTATACGCACAACAACCCTCGCATCCTGTGTAAGTATGAAGTACTGTGTATGATAAAATGGTGATGCGTAATACTTAAAACTTAACAGAAAAAAAGTTAGTTCCTCCCAGTCTAAGAAAGCACTTGATTCTCATCTTTTTCTTACTTATTGAAAGTTCAAATCCAGTTTTGCGTTTTTTTTCTTCATGTGAAAAATCGTGAATCGAGGTTGTCACTCCGTTTTTTCTCTCCACTGTTTTGGGCGATGATGATGATGATGGTAAAGTGGCGACTGAAAATACTATTGAGGTAAACTGCGTAATGTGTGTGTTCGATATTGAGCGACTGTGGGGAGGCAAGACGAGTTATGAGTTATGAAGACTTGCCGTTGATATTAACGTTGATACTACATACCTTGATACTTGATGATAATGAGGGAAACATGAATTTATAAAATAATGGTACTTACTTTAAATGCTGTTTAATTTTGCATATACGATTAGATTATTATGATTATTATCAATATTGTCATCATCATTATAATAATAATGCACGGTAAAAGCTAGGGAAAGGTTTTGAGTTTTGACTTGCCAGAGTATTTGTAAGACTAGACACACAAACTTTGTCTAAAGTCTAGTTTTTTTAAACCAAGTTTGACTTAAGTAAAGCATAAACTATATGGTACTTTGTCTGGAGTTTGAGCTTTGAGCACACATGGGTTGGTTTCAGTAGATTCATTATCATTATTGTAATGTCTTGCTCTTGCTTGGTGAGTCGGTGTACGGGCAGAATTTTGCAATTTATGCGTATAATGTGTTTGCTTAGTTACTTTTCTTTCCATTTTACTCCCATATGTATATCTGATATGATCGACTGTTCATTTTGTACTGTGCGTTGGGTTTATTGAGAACTGACACAACGAGAGTTGAAGTTGTACATACTTCAACGTGTGTGTGTGTGCGATGCACAAGTAATACTCTAATGAAACAATAATGTTATGGTATGTAAATAGGACCGCGAGAAATGAGCGTAATTAAGGCGTGTTCGCTTAACAATTGTTAACAATTGAATGTCAGATAGCCGTTGTCCAAACTAAAACCAAAGTCTTTACAATTTACACTCCTCACTACACAACTTGCACGGTTTCCTATTCCATAAGATTCGCAACGATGTGATGCATATACATACGATTACGCTACAACATTGAATGTAACAATTAGGAAAGGAAAACATGAGGGCATCAGCTAAAGTCAAATGCTAAATGTTGATGGAGGGAGGGAGGCATGAATTTAAAAAACGACGCTCGAGTTCAGGATGTGATGCGGATATGTGAATTTTTTTAAGTGTGCATAAATTGTATAATATACTATATGCATTGGATTTACAACTCATATGTACAACAAAAAAATAAAAAATGCGCAACAATAATATTACTAATGAGAAATCAACACATCACAGTATTCTCAATAATGATGATGGTTGGACCTTTAATACAGAGCTGGTGGGAAAATGTGAAATGCTCACATTATGAAGAAGCAAAATACAACAAAAGAACCAAGCAAGAGGGCTATTGATCTATTGATTGTAGATATAATAAATGTACAGGGAAAACTCATATCTAATATATCTAGAGAAAGGAAAAAAGGTTGACGACGTTCTCATGTATTAGAAGGTTTAGAGAAAATGATGGTGGATTCTAGGAGTCTGACTCCTTCTCTCCGAGGATTTGAATTTGAATACATAATCTAGAATATTATTATTATTATTATCTTTAGGGTACACAGAAAAATAATTTAATGATATGTTAATACGATGCAATAATGAAGGGTATATAGAAATAGAAGAGAGAGATACATACATGTAAAGAGAGACAACGTTGGTGCTTTGTCAGCAGCAATGTAGTTGTATGTATGATATAATGCACATTTGAAACAGCATCCCCTCTTCATCATCGACATCGTCCCTGGTTCAATGTGCGTATATCTCACTGGGATGCAATAGTAACGAGACATGCCAAAGTCATCAGAGTGTGCAGTGTGTGTGTGTGTGTATGTAGGGAATATTTTATACTTTAATTGGTTCGAGAATACAATAGAATAGGCAATAGAATCCGAAAATGCTGCCGCTGGGGTAACGCTCATGTTCCTTGCTTGCTGAATGCAGTCCCTTTTCTTTGACGATATAGATCGGTATAGATGTATGCATGCATCTATACATGTACAATTTATATGTGTATGAATTGTGACTGATTGACTAAACTGACTCAAAGTTCCATACAAACTGCATAATATGAAACATGCATCGTTTGGTTTATGGTTTGGCAGGGTATGGTTCATTGAGATTATTAGAGAATTAGAGATATGAGAAGTTCAATCTTGAATCAACATCTACTACATCCATTGCTTGCCTTTGCATCCCTTGTGTGTGCCTCCTTTTTGCCCTCCCTTCGTTCATCATGCTGAAAACCATGATCACTTGCCTGTGTGTATATATATGTATGCACACAGTATGTATGTATTTGTATATTTACATTAATTTTATCCCCCTGTTCTAGGGGACCCATGTGTTATGCAATGAGGTCCTATGTTAAATTCATGTACATATATGCGGAATTATGGCAGATAGAGACACACATGCATCTTATGATATGAGGTTATGATTATTTTATGTATTGGTTGGAATTTTATTATTAAATCCGGTCCTCAGAAGTTCTGAGTCAGAAGGGAGAGGTGAAATATTACAAATGCTTCGAGGGCTTGTTCGGAAATCCTCCTGTGTCTTTGCTCTTGATTGGAGATTGAAAATTGAAATTCGAGTATAATTTAAGAGATACACGATGCACAGTTAGACTAGGTATATGATCGTACATTATACATGTGTATTAATTTTCGTACCGGCAATTTAAAACTTCCAGTTCGTAAATTTTGAACTCTGGTTGTAGATTTTGTGGATTTACGAACTATATACACAGACATGATAAGGATATAGAATCTCTGCATTGTTTTTATGTCTGTATTTGTATACAGTGGTGCAGTGTTTACATGCATACATGGGTTGGTGCGTGGCTGACCTTTGGTTTCTGATTTTCGCTTTCCTTCTCACTTGGTTCTGCTCATTAAATGGTCGTCACTGGTTTTTGGTGAGAATGCCAATTGTACCGTATTTGTGCGGATGTCTGTTGATTTGGGGTTGCCTCGCGTTTCCCAGTAAAGTTGAACAATGCTCACGATTTTTCCTCACCATCAACATTCATTACATTCTCCCAAGTGCACCTACCTATCACCGCTTCTCATCACGGTGGACGACTTGCACAAGTGAAAATGACAATGCAATTCGGATTAAATCATGGTTTGGCCGCAAGCGAGCATTTTAGACTATGTTTGTTCTGGCGAAACAACTACTTACCTGACAAAGACATTAGTTTTTGTTTTAACAATTTGTATTATGTATGTATGAGCAATCAGCACCTTTTCCCTTGCATAAAACTGAAGATTCAAATGCTACTCAATTCAAAGTTTTCAATAACGTTTTTAATTAATTGTGTATTGTTTCTTTGTTTTTCATGTTCCCTCGACTCGCACAATGTTTGTTGACTTTTGGAACTTCTCGATGATGTTTTTAAACCAACATTCAAACATGGATTCGAAATAACAGGTACGTATTGATTTAGTTTATTAAGTTTTAATACTAGGGTTTAGAATCCTGAAAAATATAATAGAGCATTTAGCATTATATAATATTGGTACACAAAACCAAACTAACGAGGAATACGTTTTATAACCATCAACCTGTAATTAGCCTCGCAGGTCTCCGAGCTCACACCTTGCACTAAAATCTTTGCTCTTGATTATAACAATACTATAGTATGTTTGAACAATGAACATCAATGGTTGAGAGAATGAGCCTACGAACATGGTTCGAAACGTATGTAACAAATTGCAAATTACATGCCACATGAGTCCATTTTTCTTTATCTGAATCCAACATCTAACACATGTGGATGTAACATTATGTATTATGTATGTATACCTTTATTGTCTATATTTGAAAAGAATAGAAGGGCATCGGCCTTGCTGCCCAAATTCGGATTAAATTGGGACCATTTGATGTTGATGAAACGAAAGGCATAGATTTCCGTCAATTTTTCTCTGTTGGAGAGACGTGTGCACAGTGCAGTGCACAAGCAAAGGGTACGGTATACAAATTCAAATCTATTTGTGTGCGTACACCAAATGGTTATTTGATAACCTCGAAATTTTGTGCTCTGTGAAAGGGAGCAACTTTAAACGCACATTCTACTGTTTGAATCTGTTTGGCCCAGTCTCATACCCTGATTTTCGTGCAGATAGTGGGCATAAAAGTGAGAAAAATATGTTTTGAAAGCAAAACACGTAAAACATACAGAGAGAGAGAGAGTGAAAAGAAATATCAGGTCCAGGGGCCGGATGACAACGATGACGACGACCAAGACTAAAGACAAAATCAAAATGAGAATCAGAAAGTGAACCTTTAGGCAAACACAATAGAATAAGTGCGTGTAATGTATTGCAGTATGGAGAAAAGTGATGAGAAAAAATGGGGAGAGATATTACATATCAGCGTGACGAATTGACTAGCACGGGTCACATAATTATTATCTTTATTACTTATATTGAGTTGCGTGATGGTATAGCTTTTGGCGATGAATCCCATTGCATACATGCATAGATGGGGTTAGATTTATAAGAAACATATTTTATTTAAGTATAACTCTTTCTCTATATGTGTATTTTTTAGCTATTATGTAATAATGTTAAGACTGGCGGTGTAATGTAAAAGTCAGTACGATAAAGATAGAAAAAGTAACTTAAATCGTGAACTCGGTCCACCGTATATTTTAAACGTATTAGTGAACCTATCTTGTTGTTTTTTCTTCCTTGTAAGGTTTACTTACGATACGATTAGTTGGACTCTGGTGATGGTGAACCATAAACCTGCGTAGATAGACCGTCAAACGTGTGTGTGACGAGTTGGTCATAAACTAAAGAAAAATATTATTATTACCCTTAATGCTAAAGGGAGATAAACCATTTTCCCGATACAATAAAAAAATATAAAAGGAAGCGTGCACTTTCAAGTCTTTCTCTGTATATACTCATCCATTTTCCAGTTAATGTTGCACATTGTGTGTGCGTATATTACAATTACAATGTTTGACTGTAAGACAAGTACAAAAACAAAGCATCAAGTATCAATGTTACCAACAACAACCTGATTCGGAACTTGTTAGGATTCCCAGCAGTGTTTCCTACCTTGTTCTGGTGTTTTGTTCAAATTAATAGGAGATCTTTATTAGCAGGGTTTGGTACTAACATATAGAATGGATTAAATTTTTCAAATTTTATTCAACCATTTCGTATGCTGTAAACTTTTTACAAGGAGATTCATTCAGGTTATGTAACGACGATGTTAAAGGTAAACGAATAGGAAATCAACTTCACTTTTTATTTCTACCATGACGAGCAGTTTACATTTACTCTCAAGTCGTAAATACGGAGCATGAGTCTCAGTAATAACAGTAATAATTACGTTTCCTTCTTATGGCAGCATTAATAAAATTAGGAAGCTTGAATGAAAAATGCCCTTACAGCTTTACATGCTTTTCAATGATTTTCCATAAGTTAAACATTGAATTCCATGGCGATCGGAGCAAAGTGCGTTATAGGCTCCATTTTATTCTCATTTCCTCAAATGTACATTTTTTAAATGTCTATTTTCTTGGTCTTGGTTCTGCTGTAATCCTGAGCAAGTACCTGCGATTATTTCCTGCATATGAAATTGTACAAGAATGAAGATGCCGTGCGAATAAAAACTTTGCAGAATTTTCTTCTTGTTTTCTTCTGCTTTTTGAGGTTTTTTAGTATTACAGCAGTGCATCGTGCATTAATAGAGCGTTGTCATGTGTGTTGGTGAATACGAAAGTAAAAAATGAAATATACAGAAGATTTTTCATGCTTGGTTCAAAATCTTCTTCACATCGTTCGACCATTTCATGCTCCGATTACATGTTATGAATGAGACAAGCTACATATTATACATGTACGAAAAATCTAATCGCAATATGAATGTCGTATAGTCAGGAGATTTTGTATAAACATATATCGCCAATGTGCATACAAAATTCCTGGACTAGAGTGAACGAAAACCATGTTCAAGATTCAAGATACATTCTCATTCATCTCTTTTTTTGTCGGTATGAAGATGAAAAGTACTTTAGAACTGAAGAGGTTGTCTACCACTATTATTTTCTTTTTCATTTTATTTTGCCAAAAATCTCTTGTGAATCAAGGTCCAACTCACGCATTTAGAATTAAGCTACAGAGTAGCGATTTACTGAATGAAAAGGGACTATATATGTATGACAAATGTATAGAACATTTGTATGTACTCGAGACGTCTGATTACTTATGGTTGAGTACTTCATTGTTGTTGCTAGGTCTTTATTTTCTGAGGCTGTACATATTTTTGTTTTTCATATCATACCAGCTTCTAAGAGTATCTAGTGACCAGGTAAAAAATGTTTTACATGAAATTTCCTCATAACGATAACTTCTATCTTCTATCTGTATTTCATATTCACTATTCCCAAATACGAAAGCATTTTCTCTTTCGTATACATACTACATTTATTATTTAGTTTTTCATTACGGACTGAATAAATTATAGATAGAAACTGCATAAAACATTGTTCTAAAATGTTTATTACATAAAAGGAACAGGCGTGAAAACATTTTATTTTCATTTTCATACTCAGCGTATTTAGCTACGTGTAAATTTGTTGTCCACGCCGTTTTCTTGCCCAAGTCATGAGTTGAGATGTGAAGATATGTAAAATGTAAAATCGAATTTCATTCACCACTTCTCCAAGTGCAGATAATTGCACACGACGATGTTCATGACGGGGAGGTTTCGTAATTTTCGTATATCCGTGTACGAAACGAAGCAGATCCTAACCGAGATTCTCATCCACATTCAATTTCAAGTTCACGCTCACCATGGCGAGTCTTCTGAATGAATGAAACTGAATGGAATGAAAATGAGAATATTACTGAATGAGCGAATGCATGAATGAAATGGAAAAAAAAATCTTTCGTACTGACAAAAGAAACCTTTTTTATATCCTTCTTGTGAAAAAAAGTTTTATAAGTAGTATACTTACATGCTAATGCTACGATTCAACTGTGAGCACCTACCCCATTAAATAAAACAAAATCTGATGGAATTGATAGCCATTAAATTACAAGAAAGATATAAAGAGGAATCACAAGATATATTCGTGAATTCTTACGATGTAAGGTAACAACAAACAAGTCACAATTTTCAATTCACAACTAGTCGTTATCCCTGCTCGTTTAACTTTAACATTAATGGTAATAAGGATGGTGTAGATATGTATTGCTATGTATACACTATACTCATTTATAGGTGTAATATTTAATGGTGTATTAAAATCATCTATGTATCCATCTGTCTCTCTGTTTATGGCCTGTAGCGCTTGCAACTCACAAAACTCTCAATTCAAGACGAACTTAAAAACTTGTGCATCAATACGTATGTACATAGATATGCCTGTAAAAGCAAATTTCTTCAGTCTTCCGCTGTGAAATATATCTGTACTTTTGGTTTCGTCCCTGTCGCTGATGTTGATCACCCTGCTACTACATACTTTGGCAAAGTGTCAGGCGACTACAAGCCATTTAGATTATAGGTACATATTACTAGCAGACAAAACTTCCTGATGATGACTCAAATATATTTATTATATACCATTTTGTAGATAGGTAGATGTACAGTTTAGATATAAGTTTGAATTTGAGTTGAACTATCTATGTTAAGGCGTTGTCTCAAAATTTCCAGAGGCCATAATATACATGCAGATTGAGTTTAGTCTCCTCCGAGAGAATCTTCTTCTTCTTGGTTCTTAGATGGGATATAGACATACTAATACATAATGCACAATGCATTGAAAGTGAACAAAGTGAGCTCTTCTTCTTCGTCTTCTTCTTGTTGCAGGTGCATGTCCTGAAACTTTATGTTGAACATTTTTTGCATGTATCATAATAAAATATATAAAATGTGTAGTAACCAGTAACGTTTATAAGGGAACTTGAGTACAACTAGATTTGTAGAGACAGAGTGGAGACAGGACGAGTCATGATATTGTATGGATATGGATGGATGATGCATACCCTGTGTAGAATGCCTAGCCAAGACTGTTTAATGCCTTGTTGTCTTTGTACAGACAGACTATTAGACTCATGTCCGGATTGACTTGATCCTTGATCTCATTCAGAATAAAAAGGAGCATGAGAAGCTCAGTGCTCAGCAGCATCATAAATATGTGCATCGTGTACAGTACAGATGCATCTACATATAATCCATGATATAGACCTGAACTGTGTACGCTCAAGGCATATTTCGTCGTAATGGCATCTGGTTTTTGTTACAAGTCAGACTCTTTCTAGCCTAATGAAGGATTTATAAAATAATGCATAGTAGAAGATGGGATCAAATAATTATTATTGTTCTATGATGCATATATTGTACATTTTATATGACGATGCCGAGGAAATTTGTCTTAAAAAGGAATAAATATCTAGGAAAGAAAGAGAGGAGGCATGAAAAGGGAATTTTCTCAAGACGAAGATTCATGAAGTTAAGGCAGGGCAGTGGAAGTATACATGTAGAATATTTGATTCAGTATAATGCATATACTATTCACTATATTATGTATTTCTGCATAATACACTCAATTACACTTGTTTTACGTCCTATTTTTTGTTTCTGCCTTGAGAAATTACGTTATTTATTACAAACAGTACCTAGTACATATGTATTGTGGGAGCACCATCATTATTTGAAGGTAGTTTCAAAAATTTGCTTGTTTATTCCTCTTGTTTTTGGATTTAGGCTCAAGATGTACTTAAATTTACAAGTGTGGTAACTGTTGTTGTGGTAGGTTTTTGAGATGATATGATGTATTATTGCAGAGTCTCTCAATGATTAAACTTTTGGGTATTGCAAAAATTTTGCTAAATGTACATACTTATACAACATCAACATACATATTTATATGATGACTAAGGAATGGAACAGCTGTACAATTTGTTAAGGGTTAGGTGGCATGATTACCGTTTTGTTTTTTAATTACAGTCAAGAGCTCCTTTTGTTTTCCCCTGTTGTGCTTTTCATAAACCACACACGTTTATATGTTGTAAGAAGTAAAGGCATTCGCCTCTTATTTTCTTTTATTTTCCACTCCACTTGATTTCACTTGCCTGAAACTTAAGTTACGGCAATTTTACTTGAGCTTTTACAGGGAATAACTTAAGTCAAGAAAAAAACAGACAATAAGGGCTTTGAGAAAAGTTTAGCAAGTTGTTTTGTTGTTGTTCAGTGTTTAGAGGAAATAAAAGAGTTCACATGTTCGCTGGGCTGTTAGAGGTCTAGCTAAATCTTTTGCATTGTATAAGAGGAAAGTACGAAAGTGTGCAGAAACTTCATGACTTTGATTCCCCTCCACCGTCTTGTGTCTTTTACCTTTTCCTTTTGTGTTAGCCATCGGAAATTGGTTTAGTTTTAGGTTTGGCTTGGCTTGGATTGCCTAGGCTGTGGAGTAGAAAGCATTTTAAGACTTGAAACAATAAACATGGACGTAAAAGGGACTGTTTTGACTTGGGTAAGCCAAGTCAAACATACAAATACTTGATTTACTTCATTGCGCTTTTTCTGGTCTCTTCCCTATTTTTTCTGGCAACTTCTATTATTCACGCATTTTATTTGGTTTTATTTGAAATTCGAGAAGTGTTAAATTCAAATGTCTTGGGATTTATCTCCCCAAGTCCATGCACAAACGTTTGAGTGGTATGGAAAGAAGGAAGAAAGATGGTGGTTGACGGTCGGTTGTAGACGTGCAATTTTGTGCGTTTAACTTACGTTTTCCTGACGTCCCCATTATATCATGTTATGTATGTAAGTGTAGTTGGCTCAGATTGGTTTACACACGTGAGTCTACATCTACATCTCTCGCCGTTTTTTCTTGCTCACCAAAGCTGAACTAACCAAAGACGTGGAGAGGTTTCATACACACACACGCAAGTTTATGTACATTTTCCACACGCACATTAATGCAGATCAAGTAGTAGGAGGCTGTGCAAACTCAAATTTGCATGCGGAAGTACATACGAAGCTGACAGTCGAATGAAGAAGCGGAAAAGGGGATGAAAATTCACCGACGTAGGTATATTGCATGTATACATACTTTCCTTGGGTATGTATATGCAGACGATTTTCGTTCTCTCAGAAAGCTCTAATGACGAGACGAGACAAGTCAAGACGGGTCGAGTCAAGAAGAGTCAAGCAGGTAAAGCCGAGAGAGACACTAGACGCTTTGTGTGTCTGCATGCGTGTGTGTAAACGAAAAAGCTTTTATGGCTGTGGATATTGTGAATCTTCCAGGAATCTGACTGGTTTAAGGTAGAGAGCGAAGAGAAATGGGATTTTAGCATGTCTGCGTGCTTTATGCTCTGTGTTTGTACAATATTCGAGTCTTTGACCCCTTTTGTTTGCTTTTATTTACATTGGGTGGATTTTTGCCTGTCGAATATGCACATAAATGTTTATGCATACACGTACATTTTGTTTTACATAACATGTCCAATACTTGAAGAGAAAAGATGAGCGCGACATTTCTTATGGGACTAAATCGTTTACGGAGGTATCCCTCGTGGAGTTTGAAGTAAAATATCTATTGCAAAATAAATCCACCTGTCTAACTAAGGGGACGAGATCGGGGTCACAATTTTCGGAAATATGATTTTAGAGATTTTCTTACAACAACTTTCGAAAGAATCTTTTATCGAAAGTTTGAATGTATTGGATTTTGAATCCGTGGATTTGGAACGTGAAGACTGTTGAACACTGCTGACCAAGTCGAAGATGTTGCTACTGGCTCATATTCTATGTGTGTTGTCGAAACCTGTTATTGTCTTAACATAAGGAGGATCAGTCGACATAATTTGTTTAGCGCGTTGAAGATTTTGCCTTTTCAGGTTTCTCTGATTTTTTTCACGTTTTAAGTTTTAATGCAGACACCTGCCAGACTCCTCCTGTCATGTTTCGTAAATACTAACTAGTATACTACAATACTACAGCCATGTAAAAAAAGTAGGTATACCGAACTTCCATGTAGATAATAATGACGAATTCTATGCTCTGGTGAAATATTTGGGATTTACTTTTTCTTTTTCTTATGGCGCATTCTAAGTACCTGTCCAAAAAATGGTATATGACTACACATAAATGTACGCAACATAGGGAATTCGCACATGAAATTGTCATTGTATTACTCACAAGATGATAAACGCCGTTTGTGTCGTGTCATGCCAAGCCAAGGCATACCATGGTTAAGCTATTTAGTATTCTACCCTTTTGTTTGTGCTTACAACTTACAACTATGACGTATATGTACAACGTATAGCTCGTAAAAATCTAGGCGAAAAGATAATTCTAATCCTTGGTTGGCAAAACAAAACCTATGAGAGAAACTTAGAAAAATACAAGAGTCGCAAAATAATTGTTGAATACTATTTACTATTTATTTACAAGTACGGATTTTATTATATTTCTCTTTTCCAAATGCATATTTATATTGTTATCATTCATACCTACTTATATCTATCGGCGTTCTGTACATACATACTTGTTACATGTATTATACACATCTATGATCTATGGACTTGGTGACGACATTTTTAAGCATTTTCAAACATTTCCTGACTGCTCAATTAGACAGTGACTTTGAGGAGTTCACAGCATGAGTCCATAAATCTTGTAGATTGGAGACAACGATGACTACTTCAGTCTCAACTCAAATAATATATAAGCCCACATAAGCTAGGATACTTACTCCTTCCTTTCATAAAACAGAAATGTTTGCGGCATAAAGCATATTGAGTTTTTAAGTTTTCATCATACTACAACAAGCTATCAAGTCTTGCTTTATTTATGTATTTCTGCTATTGCTCTGAAGGCTTGCCTTTACGTTGGTTCCTATATACTATGTACTTGTATATATATTTGTCCTTTGTCTTTTGGCAATTGTCTGTGAAAACTGTACATAAAAAAGAATATACTACAAGGTGCGTTTTATTTTTGCCTCTCAATTGACTGTGTTTTTAGTTTGCAAAAAACTTTCAACTTCACTTGAGCTCAACACCAAGGAGAGGCACATAAGTAAAACGTAGTAATTTACTACGTTTTAATGTTTACTACCATAGTAAAAGAAATATTAAAATTGAATTTCAAAGACAAACGTGCAGATTCTCAAGTGGTTTTTTTCTAAACCAAAAAGAGTCAAACAAGAAAACATGCTCATCTTTTGATAAGAAGGAGAGTGAATATTTTTAGCTCTTGTTAAAAAGTTGTGCACCCTCATTAGATTTTTTGTTGAGGGCAATAAAGTAAAATAAAAAGAATTTGATTATTATATTTTAAGATATACACCAAAATAATAATGATAATAAAAGTAACGACGCTAACTACTGAAGTATAATAGTAATAATTTATCACCCAACTTCAAGTCTCAATGTATTACATGGTATGAAATATGGATTAGAAAATGGGGAAATATTCCTACGGTCTTACAGTACTTTAAGCAGCGTTAATTGCAATTATGTCATTTAATGGTCGTGTTAAAGTTAAATAATGGAATGTGTAAAGTAATAACAAAACATTTGTCAGCTTGCAGAGTAAATCAAGAACAAAGAGTGGCATAACCAAAGGTACAAGTCAAAGATTAGAGACACATTCTAGGATAAAAGTCGTGTAGTCGGCGACAAAGGCTGTTGTTAACTCTCTCTCAGTGACTCTCCTCTTCTCACTTTCTGTGTGTTTTGACGATGTCAAGTATGTTCTTAATGTCTTACGCAATGGTTGAAAACTTGGCGAGAACTCCTACTTTGACTTTTGCCAGCTCTCTTTACACTTGGTGATGATGTGTGGAAAGAGCCAACAGCCCGTCAGCCATCGCAGCTTAGTAAATTGTAATGAAGTGTCGGTTAAGGATATAATGAAAAGTTAAGGAAAAGAAAGAGCAAGCCACCAGTGGAGATAAAGACGACGAGGAAAATAGTCAAAAGATGAAGATGAAGAGTTAGCAAGATAACTCAACTCGCTCTTGAATTTTCAACTCCTGATGTTGGCTGAAAGTATGAAGTATATGTACAAGGGAAAGAAGTGTCAGCCAGCATGTCAACTTCCCATCAAAAATTAAGAGTCGAAAGGGTACGGCGGAAATGAAAGTGAAAACTTGTAAAGAGATTGTACAGTGTACAGAATTGTGCAGGCGGAGGTGCGGATGTTGATGGTGATGATAATTTATAATAAATTTTGTTGCACTTGCTGCTTTGCTGTATGGACCAGGGGAAAGTCAAGCATTTTGAAGTTTCTTCACAAAGAAAGTGTTAAATATATCAGTATGAACTTTGTAGAAATACAGGCAAGTACTGACTTGTGAGTTTGTAACGAGAGGGACTTCTCTTTAAACTGCTAGGCACTATGTACGTTTACGCAGAATTGACTTTTGCTACAGTCAAAGTCAAAACGTTCCGCGAGCAGCGTGTTGAACCATATTGATGAACCAAGTTGGGAGTTCAACTTGAAACAGTCATCATGCATAAGTGCACATCATCATTTCATTTCTCATTTCGTTTGCCTGTAGTTTTTGTCGCCATTTCCTTTGACTCTGTACTATTACTATTTACTTTGGGTTGGTGTGGGAATAAATGAATGGAACGTGTATTTCACCTATTCTACTAAAGAAAACACAAGGGCGACCAAGTCATGTTTGGATTTGGATTTAGCTCTATTTGAATTTGAAGGTTCACAGCATTTTCGTTCAATGTATAACGACAACGGTTTCGAAATTGCTAATAAATATGTGTAACATGCATATTTGAATTCTCTATATTGTCGTGTAGCTTGTGATTTCAATGTGACGGCTGTACTAAAATTTACTTGTCAACCGGAACTGCGTTTAATGACCTAACATGCCTTCGTTGTCGTCGTCGTCAACGTCATCCTCATGAGGACAAATCTCGTTAAAGCTACGGTTATGTATGTATTACTTGTACTTTTATGTGTTGCATTGTATTTATATTTATACAAAGTACAAAGTTTTGGTTGTTGGCTGCTCCTCTGCCTTTTGTGCTTATGGAGACGGAATTCACTTTTGTTGTAAATTTACTACCGGCCGCCATTACACTCTCTTTTGTAGGGTAATATATGTGTTTGTGTTAAAGTAAATGTGCATCCACATTTGTATGTATACATGTCTGTTTACTTGGACTGTCCATTCCATTGTATTCCCTGGCACTTGTTTTCAATGAGTTTGTACATATAAGGTTTGGTTTGGCGTTGTCTAAAAACCTGTCATATATTGTTGCCACTGATATAATTATTCCTCGGGTGTTGCAGCCCCGGTCTGCTTGTACTTGTATGTAGTGCTGTTTGGTGGGAGGGTCATTAGTATTGTACAACGCAAAGTACGAAGCACCATGAATAATGAAGAAGAACAACACAATACCGACTGTGGAACTATACTTCTGCTTACTATTATCTACTCAAAATTCCATACTTACTTTTACATGCATATTTACGTGAAAAACCAAAGCAATCCAGGAGCCTAAACAAACAAACAAACAAGGGGTATATAACAAAAACAAAACGGGAGGTTGGCTTTGAATTCGCTCTCCTTTTCATTTTCATTTAGAACCTGGATAAATTTTGATGTCTTATCCATCCAGCTTGTGAAATAAATTTATTTCAGTGTTCAATTCTAATTTTGACTTTGACTTTGTAACAACATGGAGCAGATGGAATGAAATGAAAAATGCCAGGTCGTCTTGCATTCAAATGTTTTTGGATGTAATGATTAGTGCTTTGTAATAAAGTATGATTGAAAAAGCCGCGACAACATGATTACTTTTTCTCTCTGTAATCATGACATCCAATGTATCTATCTATGTATATACCAATATACCAGTGTATGGAATGTAAAAACTATGTCACAGTACAAACAACTCCCAATTTAATTGCGCTCGTGGTCAAAATTAATAGCGGATGGATCACAACAAAAGTGATGAGCAAACAAAAAACAGTGTCCAATCCCTGAAGCAACAATAACCTATTTCATCTATCTATACGTATTTTCAGTTTTATCAAGTTGATTGGTGTTACTTGCGCACTACACACATTCCAACTTGAATGATGTGCGACTTCTGTATGTATGTACTTATATATAATTTGGTATTTTGTTTTGTCATCGTTGACGAAGGGGTTACTGGTAATTCAGTAGCCTTATTTGTTCATGACTATTGTTATTACGATTAGATGCACGTACAAAACCCAATTGTCATATATTTACTGTATCCTGCATGTTTCGCTCTAAATTACTATCATGATGAGGGTCGACGACGACAACAACAACGGGAATGATGATGATCATGTGTTATATTGCACTTTGATGCATTCTACATTCTACCCGTTTCTCTGTGATGTGGGGAAAGAGAATGAGTAAAAAGGCCGAAGGAGTAAAGGACGTGTATGTGTACATTGTACATTTTACTCCCGTACTGTATGTATAATGTATATGTATGTGGCAGTATTTGGTATTTCCATGGTTCCTTCAGAGAACAAGAAGGGTTGTTTTGGAAAAATATCGATCGGCTAGTCTGGCTCTATATGTATAGTCGTTTCAGGCTTGGCCCCTGTTCCATTTTGTCGGCTTTGGTGGCTACATTTCTACATCGTTTCAATTCTCATGTTGAACGCTGTTTGCATGCACATGAAGAAAATACATATGTACATGTAGAATTTTTCTCATTACAAAGCACACACACACACATTTTGCATATGTATATGCGTGCATGTGATTATGGTGATGTTATAATATGCACCAACGTATTGTATGTATAGCTATGAGGTAGACTCGTTGAGTGTGTATTAATGAAGTGTGGGATGTCGAGAGTGAGTGTGCGGGTGGAGGAGAAAGAAAGTTGAGTTACATTCGTACTACTCCCTCCCCCCTACAATAACATATAGCATATGTACGTTTACGTTTATGTACAGGTTGGAACGCACAAAGAACGAGAGGGAAAGTTGAGGGCATGTGGATTGGTAGAATGTAGTCAATGTAGTAGTAGTAAAATGAGCACAAGCACATTCCTCTGACTTCGTAACTGTATGCAACTGTCTGTGTGTGTGCATATGTGTATGTGTGTAGAGTCATGGCATTGCGTGTTACACCTGTACCCGCCTTTTCATTCTCATTCTCATTCCGAAACTGTAGAGCTGCTCCAGTTGGAAATCGGAACGAGCACACATATGTATTATCCATATGTATGCATGTATGTAGATAAATTAAATTGCATAGGATTGGTTTGTGAATATTTTTGGAGGAGACGAGACGAATCGATGAGGATTGTACTGTACAGCATGGGGTATGGTATTTAAAATATTGCCTTTCTGCCTTGTGTGCATACATATTACACATATACTATATAATATATTCAAAATGAAAAAGACGGTATGAATTATTGTTATATGAATGCTAAAATTGTAAACCATTGGAATTTTATTCGTTGGCATTCAAACAGTCCAAACTTCAAACGAGCAAATGTTACCGTCGTCATAGTTGCGTGTGTGTGTAGTGTGTACATGTGAAAGTGAATGCATGTGAACTACTATACGCTACTATAATATTACCGTTGTACTCTTTTCCTTTTTTGTACCATAGTAAAACACAGTAATAATATTGCCGTCTGTCTTTTATGTTTCTTGTTTTCAATGGATAAAACTCCATGTACATACCTACACACTACACACATCATAGAAAAGTAAAAGTAAAAAGAGTAAGTTTTGTGTATATTATAATTCCATCTTCGGGCGTAACTCACGGGCTTTTCATGCCATTCCAAGCTAAGCCAACTGAATTCAAGAAAATAGAAAAAGGAAATTCTTAAAAAACTTGTACGTTGTAATATTCACATATTATGCATATGGAAAATATTATGTACTCTCCGTCTCCCTCCTCTTTCTCTATACACAAAGTCTCGTTGTGAGCTTCGAGTTCTCAAAGTTGAATAGGCTGAATGTTTTGGAAAGTTGGTTGGTTTGATTCGCGTTTTTCGTCCAACTTTGTACGTACATAAATACATACGTATGTATGTGCAGGATGTACCACGTTGTACTGTACATAACGGACTAGTTCCATTATTGTTAGCATTACTATTTTTAAGATTGCTCCTGTTTGTATGGCTGGATGCAGCACACACTTTGTTACATACTGGAAAAGTCCACTAACGATAAGGACTGTATGCGAAGCCAAGCCATTGTAAAATGAGTTGTATACTTATGTCGAAAGAAAGAAACGAAAAGGGATACAGATTCGACTAAACACGTATTCACACAAAATTTCCATATGGCCATGTCATAATTTTATAGAGAAACCGGGAAAAAGCGTCCGAATTCTGAATAGAAGAAGAGAGTAACAGAGAGAGAGAGAGAGTGAAGTAAACATGCATACATAGATAAGCGTAAGCGCCATACTTGAAAACAGTTAGAGTTGGCATTTGCATCCATTGGCATTCAAAGATGGGCTTGTTTTATTAGCTAGTATCGATCCATCCAGGAGTTTTGTCGATTCTTCCGCTCCTCTTCGCCTTCTTTCTTATTATTTTGGAGTTTGATGTGGAAAGATGTACAACTTTTATGTTTATGTACTTGCAGTCTTGAATTTTCAATGTGAGATCCGCTGCATGCATGTATACAGTCAAACAGAAGCATGCAGGTATATGTACGTTAAACATGTACAATGTACAATACAATCTACTTCTTATTATTTACAATACATACATGATTTGTGTATTCTCAATGTGTAAGCTAGTAGCTGAAGGATGGGAATATCGAAGACGAAAAAACGAAGAAAAAAGATAGTGGAAGAAGAACTGCAAGTACTGGAAAAGAAAATGGTAATATGAAGTTGAAGTCAAAGTCATGTTTTTCAGTAGTATCTATGCAAGCCAAAGGCTATGTAATGTTGGCTGTTCATGCTGGTTCACAGACTAAGAGTGCATAAAACAGAGTAAAAGGAGTGCATGTCGTCTCTTTTTCGGTTGCTGAAAGCAAGGATTTTGGATTTGTTATTTGGTATTGGCATTGGGGTGAAATATATTGAATAACCCATGTCGGGTTGTTTGAAAGTAAATACAGACAGAGACATTCTTACAGTACACATACATATAGTATATGTATGCAATATGCATACATAACATATGTATGTATGTGTATGTTTTATGTCTACAAAAGTTTCCAGTTCATATAGGATGTGGGTGACTGACACGATGCGATGCGATGGATGGATGTGATGGATGGAATCTTCCTTTTAGGTATTTTCAGTCAGGATTTGAATTTGAATTTTGAGTCACACAAAGGATGCACACTAGATGTGCATATATTATAAGTCCATGCATTATGCTGTACACAACACAGTCGGATTATGCAGTTACATACATAAATATATATTGAGAATATTGACTACAAAATATTGTGCAGTAATATTGTAAATATGTATGCGTAATATTGTGCAGTGTATTTTACTCCCCTTGTTTGCAACTATGGTGTATAGATTTGTGTTTGGATTTTCCATCAGTCTGTGACTGCTGGAGGAGGGAAATGGGATATGCAAATGTGACTACGCGGAACTATGTATGAGGAATATCAAGATTTTATAAAGATGAAAAAAGGTTGAGATCATCACCATCATCATGTGCCTTCCTATCGAAGCTTGATGAACAATAATTGGTGATTTGGCCCGTGATCCCCCTCCATGTTTTGAAAAGGAGAGGAGAGTAAGAAGATGAGAAGGGAAGAGAGGCGCTATGTCGTCGATAAATGTATGATACAATACATACATTCAGATAACACATAACACGCATATATAGATTTACATTGTAGTGTATGGCATGGAATTGTAGATGGAAAGTGTAAAGTGAGTTATGGTTTCTTCTTTCTCTCTTTATGAGAGTCTCATCGCCAATTTGAGGGTTGTTTCTGTTCAGTTCAAATAGTTAGCTAGTAGTTTCTGTCTTTGTGTATTGCATAACGGTTTGCTCTACTAGGGTTACTGATGCTACTAGAACTAAGGGATATTTGTTGTATACGATGAGATCCCAGTTCCGAGTTGCTGTAGTAGTAGGAGTAGTAGTAAGCATTCGTATTCCTATTACTTCAACTTTTTTCTTTTCTCCTCCTCCTCCTCATCCTCCGCCGATCTTCATTGAAGACCATTTTGGGTTTGAAAACCAGGGACGACCGGGAGGGGAGAGAATTTGAGAATTTGTGGATCCGTGAATCGTTTTATCTGCTCGCTCTCAGACTCGTACTCGTATTCGTACATGTACATAGTCGTATTGAGCTTGGAATAAAATAAAGCTCGAGGAATCGTACTACTACTGTTCCTGCCACCCTTGTTCTTGTACTTGGTAGTTGGTCCTCATGCACTGCTGTGCCTTTGACTGTGCTTGTGCCTGTGCCTGTGTGTAGAATGCAGAATGTACAAATGTTTGTCATCTCTCTGTTCTTCTCCCGGATAACTATCTGGAATTGAGAGGAGAAAGAAGGGAGGAGAACTCATACTGTGGAAGCCGTGTGTAAAGCTGATATGATTCATTGAATTCTCTTTCTTTCTTTCGCCGTTTCCCTCGTGTTTTTTCCTATGCTCTCTGTCTATCTGTGCATTCTCTTTCTTCCAGCTCTTGTTCTTGTCTAAAAGAGATGAAGCAGGGAGAAACAGAGAATGTGCTCCGAGTTATCATCACATCACTAGTCGGTAAAATTTACTGGAACTTCAATAGAGGGAAAGCCTAACGAAATTTTCTCAATCTTCTCTCTCTCTCTCCTGTTCACTGCTTTGCCGCCTTCTTTGTCTTTTTCGCCTCAATGCTCTCAGCCTTCACACTCTTTTCACTCAGAGTTCGTCTTTTCGACACGAATTTTAAAGTCATCATTTACCCATTTCCACTTTGATTTTGTTTTCCCCCCTGCACTTGCTCAAATCTCTATGTATACATAGATATTTTTATGCATATAACCTTGATGCTTGTGTAAAAGTAGATGTTAGATGTGTGGATGCAGAAACCTAAATTCCCCATCTTCATCTCTATAATATAATGCAAACGAGTTTTTTATTTTCACCATCGTCATCATCATTATTAGCAGGATTGGAAAAGTGCCGTCTTTTCTCGTCTCGTCTCATCTCATCTTCAAGTCCCTTCCAAAGCGCCAAGTGAACATGCTCGGCTCTCGCCTAACGTAATTATCTGCGAGAGTTTCTGCGAGACTGTATGTTCGTATACATAAAATACATACATACATACATATGTATGCCTATTATATTATTCACTCTTCCATCCACAATCTATAATATATGTGCTTGAAGCTTCGAGTAATGGGCGAATGAAGGATGGAGAGACTGTCATTACATTCACTGACTCGCATCAGAGTGAAGTGGATTGGAGTGGAGAACGATTTTCATTTCCTGTGCCAACAGAAATTGACGTAAATTGACACATTTTATTTTGAATTTAAAATGCATCGAGTATTATTATGATGAGTATGGAAAAATGATGGCGGTGATGATTCTTCGCCTTTTGGTGTGCTACGCGTCGGGAAATAATTTAGACACAATATAGTTAAAAGTTAAAGTGCTTGAATTGTTGATTAGCTGGAATGGTGTATTTTCTTACTCATTTTTTGTATCTGGCTGTGTCTAAATCTCTATTTGTTTGTATGTATACAATATTTAGCATTGAATTGTATTGCATTCTGCTCTGGTCGTACGTCTTGAGTCCGGACAGTTCATTGCGGAGTTGCGTGTCTCTTATGCGTATGCGTTTGTGAATGAGTTTGTTGGTGTTGGTTTATGTACCGAACAAAAATACTATGAATGCATACAGATATGTATATCAAGGAATGAGATTCTAGAGCGTGGATCGAGATTGTAAAAATCTGCTGGAGCGTGAGGGTTTCCTCCTCGATTACTCAGAGTCAAATGAAGAGGATTCTCCACACATTTGGAGGAGCATTTGTAACACAGATAAAAACAGGGAGTCTTCCTAGCCCAGTACCGTAGTTATGGATAGTTGTAATAAAGAGACTTGAGAGGAGCCTAGGAGAGTGGCCGAGTGGTCGGCTTTGGCTTTCCTTGTCGGACCAAAAGACCAAAGCACAACAGAAAAGGACAAGACAAGGAAAACAGAGGGGATGGATGGAGAGCGAGGGAGAGCCGGACTAATATTATTTTGGGGTATAGATGATTAAGTCCAAGCCACGAAATCATGCTAAAGCATCACTTGTACATTGTACATACATATACAGACAGACACAACTGTAGTCTGTATAGTAGAGACACAAGGATGGATGATGCAAAGCACAAGATCACAAAGAAGAAGAAAGAAAGAGGGAATGGGAAGGAATGCAATGTTCTCTCAAAGTTGCGATTTATTTCTCTTGTCACTCCTTGCATTTTTTTCTTTGTATCTATGTATCCCTGTGCACTGTGCACATTCGTATTTCCCTGCGTGTGGTTGTGACTTTCCCTCTTTCACTTTTACGTTGGCTCGTGCTGTCTAGTTTACTTCTTTTCTTCCTCTTTTACTAATACGCCGCCTCTTCTTCATCTCCCTCATCTCGTCTTCATTTTTTCTGTAGGATGAGATGGATATATCAGCTCACATATCAAAGATAGAATACGACTAGATGCGGTATACGCTCTGGACATAAAATAATACGAAAAAATATATGTATATACAAGTTATGACATGTTTCTCGAAAACTACGAGTCCAACTTCAACTCCAAAGTTGTACGATGATTATTATTAGCTCATCACAAGGACTGTGCGGTGCAGTGCAATGCCAATGTGATGTAGTTTTTACTATTACTTACTCTGCTACATGCACAGTAAACTATGGAATACATATATCTACAATATAGGGGGAGAATCAGAGAAATGTTGAGATATCAGTAGATGTTCTCGTATGAATTCGAGGGGCTTCTTCCATGATGAAATTTCTTCTTCTTCTTACTTTTCTCTCTTTCCTTGGATTTACTTTCCCTCAGTCTCATCGGATTAGAAGAAAAAAGAGGACGGCGTCGAGAAAGAGATGATGAAAGTTCGAGGCTTGCTTGCTTTGCTTTGCTGTACATAAACTAGACAAGTATTTATATTACAGTCTCTGTGTGTATAACTGCTGCGCAAGTTTGAGTTATAGCTTGAGCTTGTACTTGTATTACTTGGTCTTAAGCCTCGGTCTGAGCGTGAGAGTCAAATTCGTAGCTGAGAAAAGCTGAATCTAAGGCTAAAGCTACAAATTGTATTGTGCGTATACGCGCATGCATACTTATGCATGTTATATGTATGAAAACCAGCCAGAGGGAAAAAGAAATGTTCTGTTTCTTTTTCTGTCTGCCCTTATGTTTATCTCTGTGTACTGTGTACATAATATGTAGTTATGTATGTATGCTTATAAAGGAAACGGAGGGAAAAGATGGGAAAGATTTTGTGAAGTGGGCGAAGGAGAGAAAGAAGGACACAGAAGTGCAGCACAGTGAAAAAAGTGGGAATGAGAGTCAGTTGTGAATGTGAGCGTTAAGGCTGAGAAAGAGGGAAAGAAAAGAGTCGAAAGAAACGAATGAGAGTGAGAGGAAAAGTTGAGGAGGAAGAGACGTGAAGATCCATGAAGATGTGATATTTTGGATTTTGGGGGCATGCTTTTTTTTCTCCATCTTCATCTTCAAGGACTGCTACCTCCTATTCTTGATGATGATGATGCTGCTGCTGATGATGGAAAGAAAGAAAGAAAGAGGACGGGACGAAGATGAGCTAGACTGACTCTTCAGCGTCTCGAAGCAAGGCAACTTGCATGAACAGAACATCAACAGCATCAGAACAGAAGAAGAAGAAGCATGCAAGTGCAAAGAAAGAAAGGAGAGCAAAGTGAAGAGGATAGAAAGAAGGAGGGAGAGAGGGAATGTTTAGAGACGAGGTGTAGTTCTGAGACGGATGTGTACCATGGTTGTACGAGCTCTCTCTTTCCCTCTGTGTGGAGTATTGTCGGGCAACGGCTTAGAGAATAGAGCAAGATTTGAGCACTGAGGATCGGAGTTGAATGTTCTTCACCAGCAGTGTGCAGTGCACTGGTGACTGGTGGATGCTTTTGCTCCTGCTCTTGCTCTTGTGTTTCCATCCTCCCCTAAAAATCAATATCATAAGAGTTGGTGTATGCTGTATGCTGCTTACTGTGTACAGTGTACAGTATACAGCCCAGAAAGAGTGCGAGTACTGAAAATTCATAACATAACATGTCGCGTACACATTTCTTTGTAGTAAAACCATGTAATATGTAATATGTCTGCAACCAGTTTACAGTACGGATCTGTATATCACACCATACCATCGACTTGGTGGTTTCGTTTCACTCCGTTTTGTCCTTCATTCTCTCTCTCTCTCTCTCTCGCAGTTGCATCATCGCATCATATTATATTATATATTGTAATATACATACGAGTTGAGAAAAGTAAAGCATAAAATAGCAAATAGTAAGAAGGAAAGTAGAGGAAAGTCAAGTAAACGGGGCGAAAGACCATGGCATGGAAGGACTAAGAATTGGAAATGGGATGTGTTCTAGAGTTGTTCCAACCACCGAGTCTCGTCCTATTATTTCGTATTTCTCTCGTTCCCATTCTCCAAATTCTTGTCTCTCTCTCTCACTAAATAAAAGAAGATGAGAACGGCATGGCCTTATATATTATAGTACAGGGTTATGCAATGCTAGTAAAACAATAGCTAAATTATTTTTCAAAAATATTCAATACCCATTTTTCAAATTTTAGCCATGTATGTTTGTTGTAACAAAAAGTAGAAATTTGAACCTTTAATAACATTTTTAGCTTAATAAATCCTAGATAGGGCCTTGAGTTTTGTAAACTAGCAATAAAGAAAAACAAACCAAAACTGTACGACGCACCCTGTATTATATACAACATAAAACCTACTTTTTGGATCTTGGTCGACTTAGAAAATGGGAATGGAAGCAGATCTCCTGAGTTACACCCGACTTTTCTTTTCCCTCATTTCTTTGTCTGATTGTGAATTTACTTTCTCTTTTCTCCTCTCTCTTATATATATTGCCTCTCTCGTATATTTTGCCGCTCGTATATTTTCTCTTTCTCTTCCCACTTTGGCCTTAAAATAGAGCGGGGAGTGAAAGAGCTAAAGTATTTTGTAAATGTGTTCCACATTTTCATTTTCCATATCACTGTGGGAGTGGAAAGTCTGTCGAAATTGAAACATGCAAAGACGAAATAAGGAAATAAAAAGGAAAATGTAGAAAAAATGCTATTTCACATCGAAACATTCTCCTCATTCTCTCGTTTCTGAGTAGATGTATGTCGTAGATATATCGCCCAGTTGTATATATAGTGATTGGACACAGTTCTCAGAATAAATGTGCTATTGTGCTCTATGTATGCATGCATATGAATACATGTAGTTGGATACACATACAATAGGTCCGTCCATTAGGACCAGAAATTGGAGGGAATGGCTGGCATATTTGTCCTTTTGCATGTGGAACAACTTAATAGAATCTACACGGGGGAAAGAAAAACTTTCTCTTGTATTTCGAAATAAAGCGGCGTATCATGAATGTCCACGTGCATTTTGTAAAAGTACAGAGTATGTAGTATGTATATAGTTATGTAGTTTGCGCAATTCAAAAGATGAACAGATGAGATTTTTTTAATACAGCCTGAGCATTTAAGTATACAAACGAACAGGAGGAAGAACAAATATTGTAGTTAGCTGCATTCACATTTACATTTATTCGCCTACATACGAGTACGTACTATGGATGCATGTATGTGCAATATACATACATATTTGCTTCCTGGAAGTGGAACTTTTGTGGACCCCAGAAATTTCTGATGGAAACATGTAGAAATAACATTCCACTCGAATCTTACAAAGAGGAAGGAGTCAAGAGGGAAAGTGGAAGGTAAAATGTGGAAAGCCAAGTATTTTCCCCTCACTCACTCCCATAGCTGGTACATACTACTTGCAGTCTAATATGTATGTATGTAGAATGTGAAAGTTTTTTTTCGTTTTTTCCTTTCTTCCCTCATTCCTTGGCTCGTTGGCTTCGTCTCTATCTGCTGCTTTGTTCGGGTTGTAACGCACTCGTATTGTGTATGTATTGCATATTGGTGCAGTGTGTGTAACCTTCGTTCCGTTGCAGAGTTCCGAGAAAAGTATGTTTTTCTCTTCCCGTCAGCTCTTGATATTAGTATCGACTGTACATGTGTATATGTATGTATTTGGCTTTTGTGTATTCCACCATGCGTACACATACATGCGTACATATGAGTATTGGATTGGCTCCCTTTCCCCAGAACAGGAAGCAAATGGTAGAGAGAAATTTATGTGCGTATGTTACATAAATATATATTATTATTTTTTCTGTATGGACATGCTTAGGTTTGCGT
>JAQIVE010000622.1:0-34263 GCA_034698285.1 Sminthurinus bimaculatus
CTAATTAATTTGTAACAGTTTTAACGTTTGAGTGATGGGCTAAGGCCTAAATGCTCTTTTGAATAAAAACTTAACTATATATGCATGGAAATACGTCTCATACACCCCAATATAAAATGAAGTGCTGAGAAAATATATACATATATACAGGTACAAAATGTGAACATACTTGTACATTTCGACTTTGAACACAAGAATACATGGAAATGGATATGAGAATGTGGACGCGTCTAAAATCCAAAATTCATAAGCGGATTTTAACTTCTCCAGAGTACTATATCTAACTAACACTTGGCAAAAGGGAAGAAGATCCTCGTCATCGTCCTGGAACACTTATGAAGAACAACCCTTCGTTTTTTACATCCCGGCAGGTATAAAGTGTGTATGTGTATGTGTAGTTTTCATCCACTCAACGCACTATTAGCACCATCATTATTAGACTACAACTATAAATAAACATATATATGCGACCATTACAACTCGCTATACGTACATAAAGAGCTATTACATTTTCAGGGAACTTCTCCAAAGTCCCATTTTATTAATTATGCATTCATAAGAATATTTTCCCCAGTTCAACGGAAAATGACAAAAAATGAACTACAAACTATATTAAGATAATATTAAATACTTAATGATTGATAATACTTTAAATGTTTCATTGATGTGTGACTATTTTTTTGTTGTCCTCATTACATTTTATTATATCCATGCAGCAAGGGTTAATGCTAATATCTTACAAAAAGTATAGATCCATACATTAAATAGTATAATATGTATTATCGGTATAATATGTGAGATGTTATATTATAGAGAATCTATAATTTATTTTAGATCATAAAATCTTCCTCAAGCCTAGAATTATTGAGAATTGGGAGACTAAACGGGGCGGGAAGAGGAGAATACGAGGAAAATCTCTAACACTAATACTAAATACTTTTAACATTTTGTAGTACTACATTACACACATATTTATATACAAACACATTTTAATGATAGGTTCGTCCGCGCTATACACAATATAATTAATGTATGCACAACGTATAAACTAAATTAAGGATTGCTGGCACTGAACTGCTGAAAAAGAGGTCACAATCATACACATAGATAGAGAGAAAACGAATGCTCGTGTTCGTGTACAGCATGCAGTGTACTGTATACGTACATGTATACATGATATACATGATGTAGGTATCTATACAAGTCGTGAGTTGTAAGATATTATACAGGTAAACTGTATTACATACATACTTATTTGATGATAAAGTGAGAGATTTTAAATAGCTGTCATTGTTGTACAATGCAAGAATGTGTAGGAGAGTATGTATGCATGTATACATGCATACACGAGCAAAATCTAGGCTCTTTTATTCGTATGGAAGACGATTTAAGTAGCTGAAATCCCTTTTAGATCTCAACGAGGAGCAAAAGATGAGATCCCTCTTAAAATTATCATCATTTAATTCAACAAAGTAGTCTTCTTGAGCCCACAAACAACGAACAAGGTTTCCCAAAAACTTTCTCAGATCTTCAGCTTGAACGTGTGTGTGTGCTCACTTAGGTTTTACACTCTTTTCAGCATTTTGTAAGGTTCACACACAAGTCTTTATTATTTCCTTCATATACCTGTATAAGTAATACATCTACAATCTACACACACACACACACAGTAAAATGATTATGAGCATCATCATAATATTCAACTAAAGTGATGAAATATATCATTATATTAATATCATATTAATATGAATACGATGAACTCGAGTTGGAAATCATCGCATCATCATTATGGGCTTACATGGGTTACCTATACACTATGTACTATGTACCTACATTGTATGCAAAAACTGAGCTTGATTTAATAATGTTCATATTTTGCACATTCACGCAGATATGTACATACATAAATACATAAGCGGACGAGAAAAGAGCAAACAGGGGCTCAATAAGTAATAAGTCGTGGTCGCCCGTACACATTTTATATCGTGAAACTTGAAAATTGAGCATATTAGCATTTGTATGCATGTAGATATACTCGGTGACATTATATATTATAAAGCTATGTACTAGTAATAGTACATGCATACAAATATAAGATGATTATTCATAGGATCATTTTAACGCCACTTTCCTTCCATCACCACTATATCCCTCATCTGCCGAAAAGAGAAAAGAAGAAGCAGAAGAAGCAAAAGAAGAAAAAGGACTGACGACAGCACTGGAGATAAAAATGAGACTAAAACTTTTTTCAGTTTATTCAGTTTTCACGACAGTGTTTATTTCGATATTATTTCCCTTCAAGTTCATACAGATAACGTACATATAATATGCATGGAATCATACAGCATACAGCATATACATATAATAATATGCACAAAGTGTGAATCTCACCCTTTTGGTGTCGCATGATGTGCATGAATATGGAAATTAAGAGAGCAAGAAAAAAAATTGTATGAGCATATAAACCCTCTTATGAGATTCAAGATGACTCGACAACAAACACCCTTTATATAAAAGATGGAGAAAAGAGCGACGCGTAGCCGATGTATTAAGTAATATATTAATACGTATCTACATATTATAGAGATACAGAGTACAATTTGAATCTCTCGACGACTGAGGGATATTCTACAGATATCTTTATCTGTGATTTAATCTCAAATGTTGGAATTTAAATTTTTTTCCCAATGTCCCCCTAATCTTTGAACTGATCGCTGTTTTTCACTGGGCATTATGATGAGAGAAAAAAATCACACACAAATACACATTCTATATACATAATATGTATTAGATATCCCATATAGTTATTTGCATTTATGGCTTTTAGAATCTCGCTTTATACATATTACAGTATAGAAGAGGCACTTTAGCTAAAAGGGACAGAAGATATTACACAGACTTGTATGATATTTTGATGGAATAATAATATGATACGATGTGATATGCTATGATATGGTATGATATGATATGAGGCGATGATACTTTTCCCCTCCTTTTTTCCAACTCGACTATTGTTTCTCATTTCCTTGTGAATATTACAAATCATATTTTTCATCCTGATAAATATGTGTCTTTGGGTTGGATCTTATTAGTGTAACTCTCTCTCTCTTTTGTACTTTTGAACCTAATGCAGTTTACATGTATTCGTGGTGCTCTGCAGATTCTGCAGTTTAGTATACATGTATGCCCCTTGATTCTAGAATTTTGCAGAACTGCCAACCCAACTCCAGCTGCAGAATCTCTAGAATACTCTATATTATTACTCATCTCATTTATACATTTGTACGAACACCCTTGATAATCTTGAAAAAAGTAAGAAGGGAATAAGGAGGACTGTTGAGGACTTGACAAACTTGCATTTGGAATTTGGAATCAAGCCAGAAAAAAAATCTCGAGGACTGTTGTAGCGCAGATAGGTACGAGTAATACATAGTGAATAGCTATTAGACATAATAATATAATATACTATAATAATAATATGGCAATGAGAGACGACTTTTCCTCGTCTTCTGCTTCTTCTACATCTTCTTCCTCATCATCAGCAGTATCATCTCTCTTTTTTTCTTTTTCTTCTTCCTCCTCCTACTCCTCTTCGTCTTCATCCTCATCTTCATCTTGTGCATCTTCATCCTTGGAAGGAGGACTCACTCGTTTTTTCTCTCCCTGCTTTTGCTTCTTCTTCTTCTTGCCTTCCTCCCTGGATGGTTAGTGGGTCTTAGAAAATGAAATTCGATGATGATGTGTTGATGATATTTGAGTGTGACACGGGAGGAAATCAGAAGATAGTAATTTGTAATTTATTGTGAGCAGCTCCAGGACGATGCCGTGTATGCAGGTATACAGATATACACCCCGAGAACAGTTAAAAGAGGATAAATGAGATAAATCCTTCTCTTTGGCTTCATGTGATGATCGGAGCAAATAGCAATAGAGTAGGATGGAATCATGGAATGAGATGGAATGGGATCGGATGGGAGAAAGAAAGAGAGAGGGGCAGCGGGAGAGAAGAAGAAGAAGAGAAAGAGAGGGAGTCAGAGAGCGAGAGGCGAAGCAATTCAATTATAGGATCAAGGAAAGGAAAATGACATACGACTAAATCATAATATTATATGAAGAGCCCAAGTGCATTAGCAAAAGGCGGCTGTGGCGGCAGCACACACACACACGCACAAGGAGCAAATTCACAGTTACAGCATTTAGACGACTCTCTCTCTCTCTCTTCCCTGTATATATCTGAGAATTAGAGGTAGTTGTAAGCAGAATTGCAAAAGGACAATGTATAGAATACAAAGTGTAAGAGTAAGATGTCATTTTTTCTTCATTATATAATACATACCGCCATGTACCACCCAACAGTATTTATATGGATATGTATGCATACATAAACGGGGACGAAGAAGAAGAAGAGGTCTGAAGAGGAGGGAAAGATGAGAAAGGAAGTTAGCATTTCAAAGTGTACAAAGTCCATTATCTGGCTTACTCGGGAATTTTTTCCTTCCATGTATTCCTTGAGCAATAATTTTCGCTACGATTTGACTTTATCTCTTCACGGCCGGAGTTAACTCCGGTATGAAGGAGCACACACACACACACACACACAACGACCAACAGAGACACCAAAAGAAGAAGATGAGAACGTTCTATTCTTCTTCTTCTTCTCACCCACAAAAAAAGAACTCGCTATTCTTTATGCCGTTTCAGTCTATAGTATAGCAATGAGAAGGAGTATTACTAAATGGTATAAAAGAATCTTGAACATGCGATGAAGAGAGAGGGGCAGAGGCAGAGAGAGAGAGAGAGAGAAAGAAAGAGAGACGACGACTATGTTGTATGTTGAGGTGGGTAACTCTTATTTTATGAGGGAGCGAGAGATGTTCCTCTCTCCTCTTGAGCTTGTCCTTACATCAAATGGAGAGGAGGGAAAGAAAGCAAAGAAAGCCCCATGTAACCACCACCAACCAAACGAAAAGGACAGAAGGAGAGAAGTAAAAGAAGAAGAAGCAGGAGGAGAAGTGAAAAAAAGAAGTGTTTTTGGTGGTTCGTTCCTCTCTCTCTCTCTATCTTAATAAGATTCATGAAGAGCGTGTCATATTTTATACGAGATAAGTAAAGCGTTTTCCCCTTCGAAAAAACTTGCGAGCCCATAACTCTGTCGTTCTAGACTTGCCCAAATCTTCCTCAAAAAAGGATTAGAACGTATCTATACGTTCCTGAATAATGAAATATTACCACCCAACAATTCCCGCTCTCTTTCTTCATCTTTTTCTTCCTCCTCCTCTCCTCTTGCCATATACATAGCTCGAGAGAGTCAACGAGTCAACTTAACTCAAACTCAACTACCTTAAACACAACTGCAAAAGGGGGAGAAAGCAAAAATCTACTCTATATGATTATTATTATTATGATTATGATTATATACTGATTTTTTTGACTTTTCCCTTTTCACATGTTTCACCTTCTCAACCTTGCTCCATACACCATACACACACACACACCGAACTGAGACTCTGCACAGCTCGGAGCATCCTCCCAACACAAAGAAAACTGACGAAGAAGGAAAAGAAAAGCACCTCTATCTTTTTCCCAAGAAGGTATGAAAAAAAGAAAAAGACGGGAGAAAGCGTTTCCCTTCTTTTCCTGCCCTTCATTCCGACGTTTAAAAAAGTCTACACTTTTTTTGCAATCTGTAAAGTATTGTTGTAAAGTATATAAATAGTCGTGGGTGCATTTAATACGTATAGTTAATAGCTATACATTCAGTCAGACATGAGTGTGGAAGGTATTCACTTAAACGTATAATGGAGTTAGGAGAGATTGTGTAACATTTTACTGTACCTAGCCTGTCTAATTTGGATGCCTCCTACTTTTTGAGACTAGAAGACAGGCAAGGGAAAGGAGAACGAATTGAGGGCTGAGACGTTCCAAGTATATGTAAGGACTGATACTTTTTGTGAAGAAGAAACCGTATGGATGAAGCTTGAAATGGCAAAGACTTGAACGGACTAAAAATTAAGAGGATGGAGAGAACATTTTGAATAGTGAGAGACGATAAACGTTATATTATATAATATTATTATAGCATAATACAGAGCTAGAACATTTCGTCATCCAATCATAGAAAATTCAAAACTCTTTCAAATCTCAAATCTTTACCCTGTTATATTACATTATCATTCAAGGCATGTAGCATATCAGAGACAGAAAAAATGTATAGAAATAAATTACTTTCTTTGCTCTACTATGATGGTTTTATTTGTACCCTATGCATTGTATTGTAAAGTAGAGACATGACCATGAAACCATTTTTCTTGAAAAGTCAAAGACCGTCAATTTATAAGTTTCAGGTAATCTTTGAAACGATTTCATCTCAATGTGTCAAATATTCCCTGAAATGTCAAACCGGAGGTCAAATTTAAACATTAGATGAACTTTTACCCGATTTAACCGAAATTCACAGAAAAAAACGTTTGTTAATGGGTTTTTCAAAAACAGGATTCTGGCCAATCTGAGAATACAGAACAAAACAAAGATCAAACAGTGGCGAAATAGTTATATATAGCAGGAGAAAAGTGCAGAAATATCTATGTAAGTTTTGTATGGGTAGCTTTTGTTGTAGTCAGATAACGACATGTCGACTACATAATAGTTTATGTATGTACATATAAACACTTCACCTAATACGTACCTACAATCGTACATACGAAAGCATGCCATTTTTTCTTATTCCTTGCCATTTCTCAGTTCGTATTATTTTTTAATGCAATAGCTAAGAGACCCAAAATTTCGACTCTTAACTCTTTATTCCACGAGATATTTGCCCCATCACCGCTAAATATAGTAAATCATTATCTGGTAAGGAAAGACACACCAAATCAAACTCTGAATTCTGAACTGCAATTCGCCTCTGAGCTTTCACTCTCGCAGCATTTAGACTCTTGTATAAGCAACGGCAAAAACCATGCGCTGTTTTGATAAAAATATTGTCCTGTAAGTAAGTAATTCATTTACTAGAATACGAATACGGTATTCGTATTCTAGTATTCATTTGTGCAAACAACAAAGAAAGAAAGAAACGTCGTTTATCTTGAACGTTTTAAATAACTGCATAAAATATTGTACAAAATCACAAAGATGTACAATTATTTATTTGCAAAACCCGATACCATTTTATGCTTTTATGTAACTTTAATTCTAAGCTTTGCTCGCAGGTAAACGGGAAATGTCATCAAAATTAGTATTGTCATCGTGTTCATGAGATGAACAGATTATCATCGCCCGTAATTCGGTCGTACATGTGTAATATAAGTAAAAAAAGAAGGTAAAGCCAAAGATGAAATATTCCAACGGGTGCTCTAACGCCTAAACTAAAACTAAAACAGCAATCCGCAAAAATCTTATTGAAATGACATCGAAACCATGTTGTATTTTATCCTCTGTAAATTCTCACCGTCACCTCTTTTACTCTTTATGTACATACTAATGTAATGATAAATTGCCTGATGGAAATTACAATGATTATATATTATTTTTTATGCATCAAATATTATTACACGCAATACTTAACTGGATTAGTACATGTATAAATTTTAATACTGCAGGTCGGCCATGACTCATGACTCATGACATGACACTCGTTGATTAGATCCAGAAAAGATGACTTAATCTGAGCCAGAAGAAGAGCAGCAAAACAAAGGTATACAAATAGAAGCTTCCATTTGAATCATCTCCTTCATATCACACACAGTTTGTCAAATGGAAACTGTAAAAAAATCTTAGTCTTATACTTTATATATACGTATAACATAGCATATAACATGCATGCACGCCGCCTTCATTTTATCTTAAAAATTGCTTTATACTGCAGACATAATACATATTGGTCCTATAACTAAATGTATACTGAGGTATCTAAATTTAAAGGACAGGTAGGTATGTATTTATAAGGAGGAAGGAAAGAGAATTTTTTTGCAGAGACGAAAGGGTGGACGTGTTTAAGTAATTTGGTGCATGTGGGGATTGTAAACAGTCGTCATTTAATTTGTTCTAAGCGTATTATTAGTCTGATACAACGAACGGTTTCTCAACAGTTTGAGTGCCTCACGATGAGGATAATAATGTGACAGGTAGCCAGTCGTCTATCCGAGTGATGTGAGACGGAGATGAGTTGTGTAAGAGATACTCACTGAATCAAGTGACAAGTTAAAGTTAGAACAAGGGAAGCTTCATCTTCTTCTTCCTTTTGTCTTTACTTACACATCATAATATTATACTTTTGTACAAATCAACCAAATGCTTTTGTTGAAAACTCGCAATTCTGTGTTCAGTCTGATTCTTTCCGCTCAACTAATAAAAACTCATTTTTATATTCTCTCCAACTTTTTTGTGATCCAGTGCTGTGGGTTTTGTTTTTCTTTGTGCTTTAATAAACAATCGTATTTTTTAAAACTACAGGCATTACAAAAAAAGGTGTTTAAAAAAGTTCTAATTGAAATGAATTTTGCGTTTAATATATAAATAATGGTCAATAGATGCCGTAGAAAATGACAAATACATTACATCCAAATTTTGGGAATTGCGTTGCCCGCAAAGTCAAGGAAATTCCTCGGAAAACCACGGCAATCGTTATTTGTCTAGTGGCCCTTAATATATTTTTCCTGTCTCTGCAGTCATCATTATCGTCCTCGGATAATTCTCAGGGAATTCTCGGTAAACCGGAAAACTTCCAGACACAAGATTATACTTTAGAAAACATTTCGAAGCGGAAAAGAGTGGTGATGCAAAGTGTTGGTGAGCCGGACGTTAAAATACGGGAGTTGGTTCCATTGGAAGAGGAACAAGAGCAAGCACATGAAAGTGAAAAACGAGACGAAAATTCAGTCAGTTTCAACAAAAACAGGGAGAAAAAAGCAATTGGTACGAAAATGAGAATGAAAGGAATTGGAAGGGAGAGAAATGGTTCGAAAAAGCTGAAAAAAATTCTCGTCTGGAATGACTACTGGAAATCTAAGGCCTTGTGGCATAAAATTTTTCATGAGATTATCTACGACAAGTGCAACTCCCGTTGTATCATCACCAGTGAAAAGTCGCAGCTAAACTCCAGTGATGCAGTTCTGTTCCACGTTTTGGATCTACACAAGGAAAAATATCGAGTTCCAGAGAATCGGGATGAAAATCAGATTTGGATCGCCATGAGCTTTGAGCCTCCATACATTCTAACTTTCTCTGGGGTGGATTTTCCTCGAATGAACCGAGTTTTTAATCGCACTATGACCTACCGTCAAGGTATTAAAATATTACACACGTCTGTCATATTTTAATAAAATTTTTATACATTGCCATAGAAATCCCAAAATTTTACCATTTCGTTACAAATATCTCATCAATTTTTCATGAAACATGACTAGCTTTTAATTCAAGGGATTAAACATACATAAACAAAAAATGGATAGGATCACATAAACGCAATTTTATAACGTTGTTTATTTTAATTCCAGATTCAGACATCATTGTAAGACATGGGAAATATCACAAAATTCCAGAAGAAAAAACTCCGGAAATGATGGGATTCCCTCATTTTATGAGTGGCTGGGTCGGTTCTCATGACAACATTGAAGAACGAAATTATGCCAAGGGAAAAAGACGTCTTGTTGCCTGGTTTGCCTCTTCTCGTGGTTGTAAAAGTCAGAGTAATCGAGAAACGTACATTCAGCAACTTCAACAATACATTCCAGTTGATGTTTACGGAGCTTGTGGTAAGTGCACTGATGAGGAAAATTAAATTAACAAACCGAGAAGGGATTTCAAAATTTTTGTATTATGTATGCATATGACGTATAATTTTTCTTGCTCCTGCTTTTAAAGGTCCATACAAATGTGGGATCCAGAAGACAATTAGAAACCCTTACAAAGTCGAGCACGATGATTGCTACTTACTTGTGAGTGTTGCTTATAAGTTTGTGCTCGCCTTTGAAAACTCCATGTGTGAGGACTACGTCACCGAGAAACTGTACAATAACCTGAAGCTGAATGTGGTTCCCGTCGTCTTTGGTGGGAGTAACTACAGCTATTATGCCCCACCAAACTCGGTGATTGACGCCACACAGTTCACCCCCAAAGAGCTTGCTGACTACCTCCAACTGTTGGATAACAATGACGACCTGTACAATGAGTACTTTCGATGGAAGACTCGATATCATATTGAGGCCAACGACGGAATCCCTTTGATTTGTGACTTGTGTGATAAAATGAATTCGCCGTTGTGGGAGGAGGAGAAAAAAGTTTATGACAATTTTGACCAGTGGTTCGAAGGCAAGTGCTATCCAGCTTACCCGGGAAATGAAAGTATTCCTTATTCTTCCACCTTTTCTGTAAGTACTGCTTTCTTAATTAAGATAATTTTTCACTATTTTATATTGATGCCAAGAACCTTCAGTTCATCCCATAATTTGACTACTATACCGAATTAAAAATTGAACAATCCTTATGTTTTCTTTTTCTTTCAGTTGTTTGCCAACAGCAGCTGAAGACTTACATTTAATACAATGGTTGACGTGTATAATCTTTAACTCGTGATTTTTTTGTAAACAATCGGTACAGTTCATGTATTACTGTCCATTGATGTGTGTGCATAACAAAATGTTTAAAATCAAAAAATGTTATAATATGCACACTATTTACAATATTTTTGTTAGTAAATTACGGATACGTATGTAAGCACTAGTCACAGCACAGCAGATAAGCCACCAAATAATATGTAACCTTTTTATGTACAAATTACTCAGTATTTATATGGCTAAAGTTAATAAGATAGATGAGACACAAAGCAGTTGGATTGGATTTTTTTTCTCAAACTAAATATAGGTACCATAGTTTTTTTATTCATTCAAGGTTTTCTCTGTAAAATAATTTGATATTTTTTATGTTTCTATTTATATGATGTTCAGGATCCAGGATCATAGATCATAATATGAGCTAAGAAAATAAATAAGTATTTTTATCTGTTATGTTTAATAAATATTGTTGTTTAAACATTTTATTTTATATGATATTCTTGTTCTGCGTGCATGAAAAGTAAATTCTTTAGTGTAGTCTTTTAAATGCTTTCATGTTTCTTTCGAATCGTTTGTAACTAATATTAGTCATAATTCCATAGGTATTAGGTATCCAACTTGGTGTTCATTTGTGAATTTCACGTCACTTTCTTCTTTTTCCGGAAAAGATTGATACTAATGACATTGTTCTGTAAATAACAAAAACAATAGTATTATGGACTATGGACAGCAGGGTAGATCAGTGCTAGAAAACCTAGTTCATAATTACTATTTTCTTGCCGTTGTGTTTGGAGTTGCGGAATCAGTGGGAAAATCATTTGACCACAGACCAGCAAAGGAACGAGAAATATTTGGCAACATCTTTGGTGGCTGAAGAAGGTGAGGAGCCACGATCCAGAAAATGTGCTGAGGTCATAGATCATAGAGAATGAAAAATATTAACATTATTGGCAATTACTGGCATGCAAAGGAAGGATACAGTTGTTATTGAACTTTTCTTCTACTTCTTACCTCTGCCCAGGCAGAAAGGCCGAAAGGGGTAAATCGATATTGCCATTGCTACAAAAACACATTAATGAATACTTTATAGTATTGGCACAATGAATACTCATATAAATATTATGCTGATACACCACTATGTATATAAATGAGGCAAAAACAAGCAGTACCGGAAGTCCAAGATGTATTAGTAGCATTCCTAAAAAGATAAGTATAATTTTTAGAAAATGTTGCAATCATTTAAGCATGCCAAATGTTGAGCTACTTGCACTGATGCTACTTCCACTTTATTAATTACTAAAAAATTAAAACAGTTCATTACTAGATACTTCAGTGGTTATTATGCCTTCTTACGATAATAATGTGTGAAAGTGGGGGCTAGGAAGTGCCACTGACAGCTTGGGTCCATAAACCAAATTTCTACAACCGGAGGCTTTAGTAGTTGAGATGATGAGGGTGACGACGACGACGAATTATTAATTCGTACTTTACTTTCAAAATGACTATTGCCAGCATTTCCCTTTGGAAAAACGAGACAGACTGTCCCCCAACCGGATCGATTACAATCCAGACGAAAGGCTCGACCTGCGGTTCCCAAGCTTAAGTTGCCACTCGAGTGGGATGAGGAAGAGGGGTACTTGGATGTAGACGACTAGTCATAAATAAACAGACATGGGCTTATTCAAATGAAGAGACTCTTGCGTTTTAAGTAAAATAGTAACACGTAACATGTAATAGCATAGACATACTTAATTAACTAAGGTATTTTTTATGCTTATGTAAAATTCTATGTATTATATGTACAATATTCTGCTGTAACTCCATGAAGGACATTTGAGGATAATTATTGTTGTGATTTTTGGTGTCTTTATGTCCATTGTGATTGTGACTAGTCTGGTGGCTATTACTGCTTAATATTTGTTGCCGTTGCTGATCCATCGAGCTACTGCTGGTGTTTATGCTGTCCACGGGAATTAACTGATTAAGGGGATTGATGTTCATCTCTCCTATTCTCGAGAATGTATCACCCGCGTGCTCCAGACTCCATCCGAGTCTCCAGCCATTTGTACAAGTCTAGATATGTAAATGCATTGTATAGATAAAGAAACAGCAAAGTCCGAGTTAGCTCAATTCAATCTATTTTCTAGTATTCGATACCACCGATAATAAATACATACAGATATATAATATAATCTGTAATATGAATAATATTGAGCATTGTGCCAAAGCTACAGGTTTAGATTCTAACTGTGCATATTATAGATTACATAAAACTCCTTCAGGTCCTGAGGTAGAATCAAGCAGTATTTCCTTTCCCAGGACGACAGTGACAATTTATCCGTGGGTTTCCGCATAATTACTTTTACATCCTTTATCATACGATTTTCCTCTATACAAACAAAAAACGGGCAACAGACGATATGTATGCATAAGAAAAAATCAGTTTGGGAATGGAAATAGTACAGAACTACATGGCCGGTGTGAAAGTATGCATGTATAAGCACATTAAATAAATATTGTTGTTAGTAATATATATATGTAACTTGTGAGGCTTACTCAGTTTTTGTTCGATGCCCAGTGTTAAATGACGATGGAACTGCTGCTCTGGTTGATTTACTTGGAGAAGCGGTGAGACGTCAGCTTCGGATGTCTCGTCCAAAGAAAATTCCGTTCGCGGTAACATTTTATGAAAGACTGTCGAATCAAAAGTTGGAATGAAGAAAAGAAGGGAAACACAAGGAGGATAAGAAGAGAGAGGAAAGTATATAGAAGAATAAGAAATAAAGGAGAAAGGAAAAAATGTGCGAAACTTTCACATTTCCTTTCTCGTGTTTTATGTGTGTATGTAAGTACATATGTAAACGAACACAAAAAAAACATATGTTTTGACTTTTGACTTTCTAATTTTCCCTGAATGCTATATGTGCTACTATGTTACTATATGAGTGAGGGAGTATGTCGAATGCAAAAATGGGAAAAAACTCCTTTCAACAGTAAAAGTAATAATGATAATGTATCTTTCGTTTTACTTGTAAATATATTACGGTAGATTAAATGCCACAGTGAGGATGACGTCGATGACAGACTTTTTCAACGAGCTCAAGACGACTCAACTAAGCTACTAAACTAAGATGGAAGAAAACTATGTATGTGGGAAAAAACTTTCTCTGCATGTCACACTTTTCTCCTTCCATCCTACTTTCTATCTATAGCTCTTCACACATCGCCATTATTGATAAAACTTTTCCTTCCTTTCATCCCACCTACATAAACATGTTTGGAGTTTGTACCTTGATTTGTATTGTACAAAAGCATACAGTATTAGTAAATACATGTGTGCTCGTATTTTACCAATACGTATGAGCACTGTTCCGGGGATAATAAATACATAATAAAACATGTATTTCCCTCTTTCTGCATGTGTTTTCTCCAGGACAAAAATCAATTTTAATATTTCCCTTAATACTTTAGGAGCCCAGCTTCAGATTTAACTATGGGTAGATACAAAAAAAGGTGCATTGTGCGAACCACAAAATTTGAAAAGTTGAAGTTTTCTACCTTTCGCCTAGATATTGTTTTTTTTAATTATTCACCTATTTACTATTTACTCTGTTTCTTCTGACTTTAAAGCTCGATAATATGCAGATCAAAATTCGTGAGGACGCCTGTGTGCAAACTCGGCTCAAATTCTGGATTTTTTGTTTAACGGAGAGCTAATAGCAATAGTTTTAGGCTTTAAATTTTCAATGCTGGAGAAAGAATAGAGGAAGTTGGGTGCATGTATGCCGACGACATTATCGATGTTTCTTGTAGTGGACTGACAGCTGAAATATTAATATTTCCTGTTCATCTGTTAGCTCCACTCGTGAGTTGTGTGAACACTGAACACACGTTAAAGAACTTTGGACCACCAATAGGGCCACCTGAGTTACACATGTATCACAGTCAAAAGGAGAAAAAAATGACGAAAAATGCTCTGCATGAGCTTAAAGAAGATTTTCGAGAGTATTGATGAAAGCAATGTTGATTTTTGAAGGAAGTATTTTAAACAAACATTTATATCGAGCGTGTATTATTATTCTACACAAAGTCGTCATATAATATACGATTGGTTTTGTTTTATTATTTAATACACAAATGTCGGACTAGACACACAATAATTGAACAAATTTGGTCACACACATTCTACAAGTATACTTTGGTTTATCAAGAATAAGGATCTGGATTTGAACACCCATGTTTATACACACATATATATATATAGAATAAATTACAGTGACACGTGATAGACAACAGAGATAGGCATTCATATCAGTAGTTACAGTCATTCATTTTCCACGCTCATTCTTGGCTTTTTAATCGACTTTTGTTCCTTATGCATCAAATTGTATTGAAAGTTACAGGTTGATGAACTGAAGACAATCTCAATAAAAATAGAGGATTTGTTTTGGTTTTCAGTGTCATGTTAACAGTACCATAACATTATAATTGTGTTATAGATATATATAGTACATAAAACATACACAGTATGAAGGTATAATATAATATATGTATAATATGTATAAGGTATCTAATAAAGTTGCAGTGCGGACAAGTTGTTGTTGTTGTTTACGGTTTCTCACAGTACTGACTAGCTGGTACGTTGCTTGACGGCGACCACCATACCGACAATAGGAGGAAAAGCATCATTCCAATAACCGCGTACAAAAGCTTTTCCATTCGTGCGTATTTCTTTGCAAAATCACCCTTGACATTCTCGACAATCTGTCACAAAATAATTCAAGTATTGATTTATTGCCATACACAAAGGAATGTATTGAAATAATAATTTGAAATTGGTATACAGAAGAATCCAAGTAAATTTTGGGATTTTTAATCGAAATTTCGGTTACCCGCTGTTCTATCTGATTCAATCCTTTTCTCATCTCCTCTTCGTTCATTGTGACCAGATTTCCTCCACCACCACTCCCTCCAATAGACTCTAGAATTGCGGGATCTAATGAGCAACTAACTCTGTGATTTTCTATCCGCATGTCTTTACTTGTAATATTCTGAAAATGACACAAAGAAAATTCAATACATTATTTACGTGCACATCGTTCCTTTTCCTGCTACGAATACTTAATTTTTTAGATGCTAAAATGACGTGCATATATTTTAAAGCCAGTATAATCACCTTCCAAACTTTTCCGAGGTCGCCTAGAAATTCGCTGTGAGAACTTGATGATTCGTCGTTGCCGTTTAGTCCGTCAATCAGCTGCTTGGGTGCAATCACAACTTGAACTTGGAAGCGCTCATGACCGATTGACCGAAGGTAGCCCATTGATTGTACTGTAATTATCACAGTCCCACTTGCATTTGTCTCTAACAGCCCAATTGTTGGTCGGACGTGGAACTTTTCTGGAGCTGTCGTCTTTATCTAGAATATCAAAGGGAAATTGTTGGATTTATGTATTAAACTGGTCTTTGATCTTTGACGACAGTTTGATTTTTTGGTTTTATATTTCAACATATTTTACATTGATTTAGCATCCTACCTTAAAAAGAAGGGCCTCGTTTGAAGAAGCAATGTTTCGGACTTGGAACCGACCTGAAACTCTATCTGTGCCTTCTTTTGTCAGTACGATTCGTTCTGGAACTTGTACTAAGTTGGTTTCCTTAGCTAATAAACAAGGCAGAAAATATTCCTTCAGTATATAATGTGACTCAAAATTAATTGTGAGTGCAGTACACATATTGACAAGTTTTTATCACAACAAGTGTACGGACGACTTTCAGGAATTTATTAAATGCATACCAGGAGTTTCGATGTTCATTCTTCGAATAGGCTCCGGAAATACTGATCTCGGACTTGGAGTAGGTGTTTTGGAATTGGCATCATCATAGTCTCTCACCTCTTCTATGCCTCGTAGATTCAGCTTTAAAAATTTTAAGAAAACATTTATAGTTCGAGAATCAAGAATGAATTTTTGATTGCAAAGAAATCGCATCAAAGTGTTTTAAAAATACAAAAAAGATCATTACTTTGTCCCTTCTGGTTTGAACATTTGAATCGTTTCCTCTAGAGTCGTTGACGGTAGCTGCTGGTGTCGTTGTAGTTTCTAATACTTCAGGCTCAAACTTGTATTTGTAATTATCTTTTCCACCCCATTCAGCCAGCTGATTGTTCTCATCGATGAACTCCTTTATAGATTTTTTATTTACAAACTTGACTCGATCCACAAACTTTGGAGGCAGCCATGTTTTTATAATTTTCCATGCAGCTGAAATATTTTCAAACTTATTAAACTTTAAGGTTGAATTAGCCTGAAAAAGTTATCTTGAAAATATTTTGCACTGAAGTAGGTGCAATAAAATTCAAAAACTGAAAACTGTATTGTACCATTAAGGAGCCAGGGCATCTCGTAGATCATCAAATAGTTGACAAAGTACGGGTAATAGGTTTTAAGAAGAGTGATTAAGTAGCGCGTAAAATCCATGTCCATATTTCCCCAGCCGGTTTCCTCCATATCGAACACAATAGAAATTCGATCACTCTTAGATGCCCTTTTTTCAAAGAAAATTATCACAAAATTAATTTCCAACATTAGAAAAACAACAATAATATAAAGCTACATCTCTACGTTCGAATACAAAGCTTTACATAGAAAAATTACCTCTCAATCCTCTCAAAATGGTATACGATAAACTTTTTCAAGTTTTCCATGTCCTCAACTCCTTTTGTATGAAACTTGGCCTTGAAAATCAACAGTTTTTTCCCGTAAACGTCCTGATTTCGAATAAATAAAACTCCCTTGTCAAATAAATGAGATGGCATACTCTTGTGAGTGAGTTCTGTCAAAATATCCATAAAAAGTTTCATTTCAGTTTCACTTTCCCGGAAATTTTACGCAATGTACAGATTAAGGACATTTGCGAGTCAATATTACTTGAAAAAGATTACAGTTTACGTACCATTTGTCCCAAATTCTTTTCTCCATTGACAAGTGTCAAAAAGCATTTGAGAGGCTGCTTCACAGTCAAACTCCACATGAGCAATGAATCGACGTAGCCAAACATCGTCAGTCTTTGCACGTTCTATATCTTTGGCACAAAAGTCTGGAAAAATTGGAAAAGGTCGAATTTGATTTTATATTTCAGCTCAGTAATTCATAATGACTTTTCCAAAAATGTGTTGCACATTTTATCATTACAAACCTGCATTTTTAGATGATACTTTTTCAAGAAATTTGTCTCTAGTTTGTAAAAGTTGTTCTGCTGTGACGTCTTCCATTTTTAAATTAAACGCTAATAATGGTGATGACGATGATATTTACAAGAGCTTGTACGGTAGGTCAGCAGTCAGTAGGATAGTGTGAAGGAAATTAGGAACTTTTTAATCATAAAACATTACTTACTAAAAAATGTTTAAAGATTTTAAACGATCTGCAGTTAGCCGCTTATGATTCTCCGTCCATAAGTTTTTACTGTTGAGAAAAGAAAGGGACAACAGTTTTTAGACAACATTTTTACGCTGGCAGTTAGTTTTTGATATTATTATTACTGTGTAAAGTTTACATAGACTTAAAATAAAAGTTAACCTTCATTACCCATAAAAACATTAAAAGCTTGTTATTTACCGGAGTATTTGTATTATTAGTATAGACAACACATGTTGATAAAATTTTCATGAGAATATGAACAATGTACACACACACACACAAATTAATTCTTCAACTCCTAAGCATGTATAATGTATATGAAGTCTAATAGTTAATACTGTAACGTTTGGGGAACATTATATTGTTGACAGATATTGGATTGAAAATTGGAAGTTACAAGATAAATAATATAATGACCGTATATATTACATAATATTTTTTATAAAGTATTTGGTTTTTGTACTTGACTTGTTTAATCCAGCGTTTATTTACATAAACTATTAAATTGATACGTTGAATCAACACATCTACATATCTTGCGTCTTTGAGTATTTTTTAAAAATAATTTAATGCTAAAAATCTTCAACTATATATAAACGACTTTAGACGTTGCACTAAAAAAGGAATACAAGTAACTGAAAAATTAAAAGAAAAAATCTACCAAAAAGAAAACACAATAAAAAATTAAACTAAATGAGTACGAACTAGAAATACTGGCTGAAAGAACATAAAAAGTCAAACTTCACACATAGAAATATACACAGACAACTATGTATGTATAACACAGCACACAAAAAGATTTTCCCTTGTAAATAAAGCTCAAGAGAAAAAGGAACAAAAAAACATTTGAGGAAATTTGAAGACAGAACTCAAGTACAGTAATAATACATTGCACAAAAGTTTTTGCACACAATATGTAGAACTAGACGGGCCCATAATCCATAATTCGGATTCCCAAGAATTCCCGGGTATCGCACCAGTCCAGTCTACTCATACTTGTGTTTATGTGTACATGATCGATACAAGCACAGTCACAAGCACGGAACACGGAAACTACACAGTGAACACGGGCAGTAGAGTAAAATACGTGTAACATTCCCATACAGTTCAAATTCCAAGTTTTTTATCCTTCTCTTCAAACAACTTCCAGTAGTAACAAAAACAAGCAAAAACCCTAGTTATTTAGTCTTTAACCATGCGATAATATACACATAGAAGAAATAGAAAACTCTGAACATTTTTCAGTGTACAATGTACAACGAAAGTCTAGTAAAACATATTTATTGAAAAATTCCAACAAGACAGCAGTACAACAACTGCAACTGCTCATACCGCCATAAACTACCTTAATTTACTCCGACACATGTAATGTTTTTTTTTCGCTCGTTGAAAGAAAAAAACCGCAATGTGTTTTATATCCAAAACTTTTTTTTCCAAACTTTTTCTTTTGAGCAAATTATTATACACAGATACATTACATATTACATATTATACGTTATATAGGATCGAAATGGGTTTGTTTTTAGTGTTTTGCATTTCCCTATTAAAAATATATTACAAATTATAATAACGTCTTACTTGTACTGGTCCTCCTTGTTCTTGAGTATTGCACACTATATATTAACATTCACCACAATAGTGCACATGTGTCTCAAATGTGAGACTAGAGAGCGATGATATGTTTATTATTAAGGGGAGATAAGAAGGATGGAAATGGTAATAGACACACAGATAGATACACATACGCATACACACAAGAATAATAGTGACAGCTTTTGACGCAAACCCGAGAAAAATTATGTTGAAACTAATCCATCCAGCTGCTGTATTTAAATGCACAACATATTGTACTACTACTATCTCATTATGTATCTACGAGTAAATCAGGTTAATGAGAGGAAAATGATAAAAGAGTCAGAGACTGAGAGTGAGACTTTCGTGTCGTGTATATTATAGTCACAGTCGTAGTATGTCCTAGTATGCAGCAGCAGTACTTACTAAAATATAGGAAAGGACCTTCAATATTTATCAGTTGTAGATAGATGAAATCATATAAGCACACATTTAAAAACCACACCATTAAGTGTAATAGGTATCGTAGTTAAGCACATATTTTTACCTACACTTGTATTTTATATCAAATACTGTATGATCATATTTATGTACTTTTTTATAATTTGAATCAACTGCCGTAAATTCAAGAAGAAGAAGAATAATAATTAACTTTTGAAGCACTTGATGATGACGATTGAGAGGCAATAGTAGACACAGAGATAGGTCTGAATTGGAATAATTTATTTTTGTAATACTTTCAATGAAGACTAAAAAATCTCGGACTGTGAACTGAAGTTGAACAGAAGCATTTTACAACTATAAACTATACAGATTACAGATACATAAATTTTTATAGATGTTCAATGTTCAATATGTACATAGTACATAATATAAAAATGACACGACACTACTCTCTATACTCACCCAGTTTTCAATGCCTCAAAGCTCAAGAGTCCTTTTAAATTTTATCTGTGTATTACTGATTGTTTTCCTATACAGTTATTTTTGCCACTATTATTACCTTGTTAATTTTATTGTTCCATGAATGGTCAGACGTTTTCAATTTGAGCTGTCAACTTGAGGTAGAGAACGAGAGAGGGAGAAAAATTTGATGAATAATCGGATAAAAATTATTATAACTATAGAACTATTGTAAAACACTGGTAGAACACATGGGAAATATTATGTATGTATATATGCGTAATGTGTACGAACACACAGGACGCAGGAACACGTTTGAGCTCGAGCTTGTTTTACTTCAATAATTATTACTGTATAATATAAATTACTGTATTTATTACTAATTAAAGCCGTGTGTTTGTGAATGACTGGTACTACATATAATATACGTGTTTACTACTATTTATTACGCGTATCCGCGCAACAACAACAATGTTCTGTCACAATGAATGAAAAAACGTATAATATACAAACGAACTCTGAACAGTCATATTCCGCAATTGTGTAACACTGCAAATATTTCTAATTTCGATTCTAATACACTTAAAGTGTTACTCTTTACTTTATATTATACAAAATACAGAGTATACTAAATGAATATGAATATAGCAGTAGGAAAATGCGAGACAGACACATTCATTTTAGTCAGTTCCAGGACGTAAACTAAAATCTAACTAAACTAAAATGTGCTGAGGAATGCTTTTACATTCATTATCAATTTGTTTTCTCGTCAAATGTTGTATACGAATACGGCACATCACGCTGTACATGTGTATTTGTGTATACGTATTGTACATTGTACATTACAAATCTACATGCCTATATACATATACATGCATAAAAGATATAAATATTCTCATTGAGTCTTTGAATGTGAAGGAATTCGAGCATGTATCAACTTGGTTTGCAAATATTGTACCATGTCAAAGATATGTGAGCAAGGCTCTTATACTTATTCTCGCATTCTCGCCTCTCTTTCCTGTATACAGGCAAAATGTTTAATATTTGAGAGTAAATGCTGTGATGTATGAAGACTGCATACAATATTCCGTCCATTTTCATAATATATTATACAAGTTCAATGTTCATATCCATTATCCATATAGACCCAATATCCACTCGATATATATATATTAGGGTTAAATCATTCAGCATCATAATCATAACTAATACGAGTATAAGCTCAACTTAAACATTTCATCTACCATTTATATAAACATTACACATTATGCTATAAATGTACACAATACATATACATATACTCTATCATGAGATGCCTATTGCCTATTATCCCTTTAGTGTAATGTACATACAAAGTTTTACTTGTTTTTGTGTGCTTTTGTGTGTAGTTGAGGAGTTATCGCTCAAATAAATACTGTGCAGATATTATTAAGCTCCTTCTTAATAGTATTTGTTGGTTATTACAAATTTATATCATAACATAAGCTGAATGTGTATATGATGTATTTAAGTAGGTATTTTTGTACAATGTATTCTAGCATAATATGTGTAGAACATACATAGAGGAAAGAGTGTACATATATATTTTGGTTATCTGATGTTTTTAGATAGATAGGCTTTGTATTTTGTGTCAATAAATAAGCGTGAAGTTGTGGTGATCTTTGTATATACATATGTACGTACACAAGTACGATTTGAACAACTCAGGGTCAATTTAATTCATTTAAGCTGTGCATTTTGTATTTTTGTGATGAAATTCAGAAAATGGTCACATTTCATGTATTTTTGTTTTGCATTTATGATACATCATGTATATTTATGTAGATATACATGCATGCGAATCCGCATGTATGCATAAGTTTTATGTAAAAATCTTCGATAAACACAATGATAGAACGTAAAAAACACAAAAAGTATAAAACCGTCTTAAAATATCGAAATGGAGTGCTCTGCTTAAATTTTCAGTTGTTACTTGTATACAAACATGCTAATATGTAATATAGTATAGATCTCGTATCTACACTTACACCGTGTACTTGGAAGCATTTCGATTTACATTGTTTAGTATGGATTGGGCTGGAAAAGTTCAAGGTTCTCAGAAACGAAAGTATAAGTTATTGGTGGTTTTTTTCAATCCGGGTTTTTTACTTTGATAAATCATGACATTTCTTTCTCCCGTGAGTTGAGCTGGTACATATTATAATATAATATTCCGTTTCCCATAATTCGAATGCTTTTCTGGTAGTAAATCAAAAGCAAATTGTTGTTGTGGATGCAATACGCGATACGCGTACATTGTCTATACATCTCAAAGTCTCGTATTTTTCTTGGTAATAATCCAAATTTAAAAAAAAAGTGTATTGTGAACCCATGCAGTTAGGGTATTCCCTCATGAAAAATCAGCATTGTTTACTACGCAATGTAACTCATAATGCCAACAAGTTATTGCGTTCTTATTGTTTAATACATTGCATATACATACGCTGATTTTACTCAAAGTACACACACGAGTTTAAAATTGGCTATACGTATTTGTCGCATTCTAAAACGTAAGATATATATTATAAACAATAATAATATGTATGCATATGGAATATAAGTAGCTTGGTATCATGCATGAGTCAAGCCATGCCATGCCAAAACGTCACAGTCTGTTGCTTGATCTTTAAATGCATAACAAACAACCCTCATATTATTATTTATACGTGAGCCATGATACCATGATTCATAATTTAGCAACTGACAGTAATGTAAATGACAGACACAGGATTGCATGCTGCACATTTCTATGTGAGTGATATTATTACCATTTTGATCAGTTGCAATTCCTTTTTAAAATACATGTAACTATCTATAAATAATGTAAGTAGTAAGTATTATACTTACACTTACTTACTACATACATATTTGTACGAGGAAGTGCAGAGGGTCGTAGGGCACAAGAGAAGCATACATAATACATACAATGCATAATATAATGGATATAAAAAGATATTAAAATGAAAGCATCAATGATTAGTAACCAATTCCATTCAGTGTTCACGAATGAAGAGGGTGATCCCAATCCCAAAAATATGCATGTAATATTTGCATTATGCGTATAAACGTATCTAGATACTTATGTATTTATTTCACCGGAAATCATGATTAGTTTTCTCTTCCTTTTAGGAAGCTCTGTATATATTTACACTCATGTTCCTTCATGGAAAGATGAGACGGGCATGCTATTATGATGACTGAAATATAGAATAATATAGATCATTTCAAAGTGAAAACACATGAAAAATATGAGAAAACACTTACATTATTTGCTTATCGTAGTAAAGTATGCTTGCATTCAGAGATCCTTGTGATACCGCCTTCACTCTGACCCGACGATTTCCGGAGAGAATTTCCAGCCAGAGAGAAAGATTCCAGAAGTCCAACACCGAAAACGGGCGAGAGCAGTCCACCATGTAATACGAGAGTACCTATCATGGTATAATAGGATTTTGTTCGTGTAAGTTATCAGACTGTGATATACCGAATCTTGTGTTTGTAGCTGTTTTTGGTGTGTACATGTGAATGGTGCATACTGCATACATATTTAGCCCACAGATTCTCCAGCAGCATTCTTCAGCTACATTGTGTAGGTATTGTGTGTCTATTTGTACTACTGGAATTGATTGACCTACATTCTCTGTGTGTGGGAACAAGAAAATCGGGTAACTTCGTGAAAACGGGTAGAGAAAGTGAAAGCTGTAAAACTGGAAGTTATCCACTTGGTTGACGTTGACGGTCTCAAGAGCCTAGTGTAGGATTTTTTTTTCTTGGATGTTGTTCAAAATCATCTGTCTCCTGTCTCCGCCTTGTCAGTGATCTTCTTCTTTTCCCCTCTCGTCTTTGTATCTCTCTCGACTTTTTACTTTTCCTAAATACTTATCATATTATTATTGCTACTAATTTTTTCCTACCTTGTTTTTTAATATTTTTTTAATTTTATTCAAAGTTTTGTTTTGTTGGAAAAGTTATTTATAGTCTAAGTACATTCAATTTGTGTGATATTTCTTTATATCAGTCTACTGATTCATTAAAAGGCTAATTTTGAGGAAAAGTAAATACTGCAGTGAAAAAAAAACATGAAAAGTGTGTGATCAACGTGAAACTTTAGTAGTTGTAGGAAAATAGGATTTTTTATTTACACTTAAATATTTTAATCGCTACATACATTTTGTGTTCAAGTAAATCATGCATATTTCCTTTCAATAATTTTCTAACTTTTTATTATCTGTGGATTATCAAAAGTTGTATTTTCAAGCCTGTTTTTTAAGCAATTCCAACATTGTCACACCTCATATCAATTTTCTATGTATTATATATTATACCTTCAGTAGATTTATAATATTTAAAATTACACATCAAGATTCATCTTCAATTAAAGTGCTTGAATACAACTCTAAACCATAAAATACCCATTATATATACACAAAAATCTTACAATCAAACCTGTGCGATTTTATATTAAAAAGTATGTTTATTATCAGTGCTTTTTGTAATCATGATAACCCTGTGTAAAAATTTTAAAGGAGATTAATACGGAAAATTTCCCACCAAGGGGAAAGCCAGTCATTGACACGGGTATGACCTGAAAGGTAAATTATCAGAAGAATAATATCAGCGTTTTAATAAACTGCAATAAAATTAGTTAAACTTGAATTTGTTTTTGTTTTTCAAAGGAAGGTATAAGTATCAACATAGTTTCGGAATTATAGTCAAAACACACACAGCCAAAATGTCTAGTAGATGGTCGAAGAATCAGCATGTTGGAGACTGCAAAACATGTCTCTGTAGAATTACCCATCAAAGGTCAAGACCAAATTCACAATCAGATGATGAGTATTCCAGTTCTGGCGGAGGTAATAAATTATAATATATATACATTTTTGAATACATTCATCCATTCACATTGCGAAGAATGAAATAAGGGTAAAGCTTCATAAGTATGTTTTTCAATTTATACACATTCAGTACTAAATGCAAATTTAACAATATTTGTTTAGAACTCACGGATGCACAAATGTCGACCACACTCCTCAGCATGCTGAAATCCATGAGAGATGATGAGAGTTTGTGTGATGTTTACCTTTGCGTTTCCAACACATCCATCAGATATCCCGCACACAAAGGTATGTCCATTAAGTCTAGTTTATGTATGTACTGGGCTCAGAAATCGGAAATACAATTGTATATACATATACACTATGTACATAATGCCGTTTGTGAATTTGAACATACATAATTTAACCTTTCAACTTTAAACTTCTCCTTTGACGTGAAACATGAACCAAATTAGTTTTGCTTGGTAGTAAGATAAATGCATGTGTTTTTTATGTACAGTTGTGCTGGCTGCTGCATCCCCTTATTTTAGGAAAATGTTCAGTTGTGGATTAAAGGAAACTAAAGATGGAGAAGTTCATTTTCATGACATTCAATCTGAGACTTTGTTATCTGTCATCAACTTTATTTACACGGGGAAAATACAGGTATGTATACACAAACTATAACATGAAGCTAATAATATGTATATTATCACAGAATATTATGAACTACAAGAGATTTGTGCTCACAAGAAGACAAAATTAATTTGTATATCTATGTAACTATATACAAATACATGTATTGCCTTAGGCTCCCGTTTTTGTAAACGGCGTGGTTAATAGATTCGTTTTATAGATTTTTTTCTTCTCACTTGTAATATAGATTGACGAGTCGCTGGTTGATGGTTTACTGGATGCTGCAGATTTAATTCAACTTCCTTCTCTTCGTAATTTGTGTCTATGGTGGCTTACTACCAATTTAAATCCTAGCACAGTACTAGGGGTTTATGTTATGGCTCTTTTACGCCTGCATTTAGATTTGGCCGAAAGTGCAAAGGAATATGCCATTGAACATTTTCGTGAAGTCTGTGAGGGCGAAGAGTTTCTCCATTTATCTCCTGAGTATATACAAGGTATCAATATTTAATCAGAATACTTGAGAATGATTAAATTTGTAAAAATATTACAAAATTATAAATATTTAACAATTTTTCGTTGTATTGTGTAGCTTTTTTAGACTCGCCGTATCTTAATATCGACAATGATGGGCAACTTCTCAAAGTAATTTGCTTGTTATTTATACACACATTTTTACGTATACGTTCTGTATTTAGTTAGTATGTATTTATAAGCATGATTCAGGTAAAAGGACATGAAGAAATAACGTTACTTTTGTGTTTTCTGCAGTCGATACTTGAATGGACCAATCAAGATGAAGCCGCACGTAAACATTATCTGGAGTCTTTTTTAGAAAAAATCAATTTACTAGATATCGTGCCTCTAGTTCTTAGTCAAGTAATTCAACATCCAGCTGTAGTCGCCAATGCTAGTGCAGAAAAGATTCTTCGTGATGCTCTGACAGCTGTTCTTTCACAAAAATTTGATTCGGAACCCGAGTTTCCACAATCTACGAATCCGCCGCCTCAACGATGCTTCCATAGACAAGATGTAAAGTTTTATTTATTTGTTTAGTATAAACCCTTTTTGGCTCTTATATGTGTTTGTGCATGTCTGATTTTACAATATACTACATAGTAAATATATTACATGCTTACATACGTATAAATAAAATCATCCCTATGTTTAATTTGTTTGATGCAGGTAATATTCGCCATCGGTGGCGAATCGCAAGGTCACAGTCTCAGCAACGTAGAATGTTTCATGATGGGATATGATCGTTGGAAATGTTAGTAAATTTATTATTTATTCATACTTTGCATTGCTACGGTTTAGTTCATAAAGGTGAGGTGCTTTAAATGGTTTTATCTGATTTTAATACGAAATGCATTCGTTTAAATGTGCAATGCAGGTAGCATTCCACGAGCAGCACTCAGTACTGACGAATGTACGGCCCTAAGCATTATTCCCACAATGCGACAAGGCAGATATTATCCAGCTGTAACTTGCGACCAATACTCGCTATACGTCATAGGTAAGTTTTTGAATATACTTAAAATATAACATCGGAAGAAGCACATATTATGCATTTTAAAATCTGCTAACAACTAAAATCTAATTCATATTCTAGGGGGTCAAGATTCTGGATTCAATCTTGACACAGTTGAACGTTACGATATCCTTGAAAACCGCTGGGAGACGCTTGCATGTATGTAAAAATTACAACTTGTAAAATATCACTACGAATAGTTTTGTAGTTTATGTTTTTCATCTGATGTCTTTTTAATTCGTTTCAAAAAATCAGCATTACCGATTTCTGTTCACGGATGTGGAGCGGCTATTGTAAATAGTAGACTGTACGTTGTCGGAGGGCGAAGTTCGAAGCACGAAAAGCGGGTTTGGGTAAGAAATTGAAAATTTTCATGGTTGGATAAATGTAGTATACGATAATAATCTTGGAGTATTCTTCCCTCATAATGAATCATTTGTCACGCATTACAATAATCACTTACTATTTGACAAACGGCCAGAGTCCATATGTAAGTACGAGTACGTTGCTGTATTTGGTATGCAACTACCATGTAACCATGATATATATACGAATTAATCCCACAATTAATCTTTTATGTACAAGATGCAACATATATTTTCAACAAGTAGGTGCAATTATGAAGCATTAAATACATATGCTGTTCAAGTAAAAATAGGATATTGGACGAGATAGTCGCGCTTTTTTCTTTCTCTTTGCTCTCTGGATAAGTTGCCTAAAGTTATTTAATGACAGTAAGGAGCTGGAAAATTTATTAAATAATCAATAATCACTTACTTACTTAAACTTTACTAACAGTAATTTATAAAGTGCCTACTCATTTTTGTTGTAGAATTGATAAGGGCATTTAGAGAAAAGTATAAAGTCAAGAGTCATAGGCATTGGTCTTCAAGAAAGTCCGTTGTCTATATATTTATATAGTAAAAAATGGTGCTGTGCTCTTATCAAGAACAACGTTGTATAAATTGTTACTATGATTTTTTGATTTGCAAGATGAAAGTAGTACACCGCACATTGGTATTCTCTGTAATATTTCCCCGCATTGCGTTGCTATATGCGGATACTTAAAAAGAACTTACCCACAATGTTTTCTGCACTGAGAACTTGTTTGTAAAATGTTGCTTTTATCGGTTTTCCTATCAGCGTTGTACAATATTGTGATATTTCTTTTCCTGGAAGCGTTTTTCCAACATTATCATACATACAAGATTATTATCATGATTGAACTTTAGTAGCGTATTCTCTCGATCTCTCTCTTTCCCTCCCGTGTGCTCATTTTTGATTGTATTTTTCTTAGGTTTATGACCGCAAAACAAATCACTGGCTCGAAAGCATACCAATGAGAAATCACCGAGTTCATCTTGCTATTGCAGGATTTAATGGAGAACTTTATGCTACAGGTGGAATAGGTATGACTGCCAATATTGGTATTACTGCCAATATCAAAAAATGGATCTTATTTTATGAGCTATTCATATAGATGATTTATAGATCTTTTTAGTGATATTGCATGTGTATCGAATTTTTTATTACGATACAGCATGTAGCTTTGAGTAGCCATACTTTACGTATTGGCACGATATATTTTAATTCTGCACCCGCAATACACCAGGAAGAAATACGAATAGTTTTCTGATTTGAGTTCCTACCTTTCTGTATCCATCAAAAGTTATTAGTTCGGCTTTTAATTTGAAATACACAGTAGTCTATGTAACACTCGTAGCAGAAAATTTAATATGATATTAAATGTATTAAACATGATTCTACATAAGTCTTTATCCATATGTCGTTTATTTAGTATTTAGGTATTTTCATTATATTTTATAAGTTTATCCAAACATTGTTTACCTGATTTTCTTTTGTGTGTATGTAGGAGGAAGCAATGAAAATGATGATAACTTTATGTCATCCATGGAGAAATTCGATCCTATGACAAACTCGTGGACTACACTAGCGCCTATGCACGAAGAAAGAGCATTTCATAGCCTAGCCGTTGTAGATTGTTGTGTCTTTGCTCTTGGAGGTAATTTAATTTTGAATTTATGAGTTCATTACAGAAACAATTTCAAGTCTACGCTAATATCTTCGCGACTTACGGTGCTGGTAGCATGCCATGAAACATACATTTTAGTATGGACTCGAATTCATAAGTACTGATTTTATGTAACTTATTCACAGGATGCAATGGTAAAATATGGTTGCGAGCCATTGAAAAGTAAGGATACTGAATGAAATATTTATTAAAATTCATAATACATATGAAGGAGCCGATATCAGAAGTTCCTTTGGTATGTTATACTACCGAGGTAATGGCCAAAGAAACTTCTGATGTCGGCTCCTTAATACTACGTAGCAGTTTATGCAAAAAAAAATGCTTCTGTCATGGCAACCAACAAATAGTTGCTCATGACAGCAGCATTTGTTGTAGGAATTGTTACACATATATATAATGTAATACAGTACACGTTTTCGCAGTGCTGTAAATATTATGAAAGTTAAAAGTGAATGTATTGCAACATACGATATTTCTTTTTCCCCCAAAGATATGACACAATGAATGGTCAATGGTCTAAAGTTTGCAACATGTCTGTACCAAGAAGTTCTTTTGGGACCTGCGTGAGTGGTGGAAGAATTTATTGTTGTGGAGGATTTGATGGAGTTAACTTTCTCAACACTGTAGAGAAATATAATCCAAGGACAGATAGGTAAATAGTCATATTGAAAGTGGATTTGTAATGAAATTTGAAATAACAAGGTTCGAAATTGTACGCGAGCAACCGAGTAGTCTCGACACAGTAACAGTCTCGAACACTGTGAAATAATAATAGCTTAATGTAATTGAACATTAAACACGGGTATATGTCATAATATTGATTTGTTTTAGGTGGCACTGTGCACAGAGTATGAGAATCGATAGATGTGGATTAGCTGTAGTCAGTATGCAAATTCCTCTGAAATCACATCAGGGCTGCTATTCGGCCGATCATTCTTGACTAAGAATACCTTTTGAAGAAAAAAAAGAATTTCGTCATTGGATCGAATGTAACATTGAAAGCCTACAAAACATTCTAACTACTCCCGAAAGGCTCTGTATCCAGGACCCTTCTGATTATACCAGTGGGAGAGAATCGAGGACTTCTAGGCGAAGGGCAAAACGAAATATTTTACAATTTATAAATGTTTTGATTTTTTATTCCTGTTTAAACAGGGTAAACGTTTTTTGAATCTCATTACTATTTTTTAAATTTTAATAGTAGTTTACCAAAATAGATTGCCGTACGTATTTTGTATTTATGTGCATAAATCAAAACGTCAAAACCGGAGCTACGGGCTTTGCATTTTTTGCACACTGGCAATGGCAATTCTATCTTCTAAAATATACACATGTGCATTGCGTTTCGTAAAAAAGAAGTCTGTAAGCCCATTTTTCGACCATTCCATAAATTATGAATTATTTTAAATGGTATTGTGCTATTATGCATGTTTTACAGGTTATACTATCTTTGTATAAAAGTATGTGTGTACTTTATATTTATTGGTACATGTGTGCGTATTTTCTTTGTCTGTTAAACGAGATCTCATTTAGATGCGTACTGAAATTAATTTAAAATTTTATTAGTAACTGTCGAGTATCGTCAAAATCAAAATGTACCAAATAAGCTAGTTTTACGATTTTAGATTACATTTAGTTTATTATCGAGTATGTCATCCTACATCACCTTGCAGTAAAAGTTCATCCTACTATCTAGACATAAAAAACATGATGGTTCAAACAATGTTCAAACTCATGGCTTGTACTCAAAAAAATGTAATGTTCATATAAATACATAATAAGTTATACATACTGTCTAACACACTGAACTCTACAACAATACAATAATGATAATGATACAAACATTTTATGCAAATTTAAATATAGTTTTAAAATATTTTTCTTAGAAACGACGTAAAACGTATAAGAAGAACAAAAAAGAAAACAAACGATTCGGAATTAGGAATATACATAATGTACTATACAAATTATATTGGACGAATATTCGATACTACGAAATAGACAAACGTACGTAACAATTATACTGTATAATTTATGTTTCTTAACTATCTCGACATACATATTATACGTATTTTAAACTCTATTAGTCTTTAATGATAGATTATGAGTATTCATTGATTATTGTCTCTTTCATTTTGTGATAATCAACCGTGTTTAGAAGCGCATTATAATGTAATATGTATTGTGAACACGATTAGCAGCTACATTAGATTTATACACTAGAATTAAATTTCTTTGAGGGCTGACTGAGACGACGTAAAGATAATACTGATGACACTGACTGTAAATTATATTATAGATATTATTGTTATCCTATAAAACCACTCGTTATTATATTTATTATTATAATTGTTAGCGCTTATGACACGAACGTTTAACAGTACATTAATACCAAAAAAAAAACAAACAAAATAACGCAAATTTTACGAGACTTTAATCGCTTACTCGTATGCATAATATTTATAATTATAATATTGTGCATCCACTATCTATGTGCGTCACTCTGTTCTGTGATTTTTTCGAGATAATTTATTCATTGTGCTATAATGTTTACTACTATACGTATATGGTAATGATAATAATATTAAATATAGGATATATTCAAATCGTGCTACACTTAAATGTTAGATGGTAACGTTATCAATAAATCATCTTAAAATCGTAATTTCAAAATATGATCAAACAACTACAAAATATTTCAACCTACTTTCTATACTTCATATGAAATATGTCATCCTAATGTGATAATTGATATAATTGTGATATCAAATCATTAAGTATGCGCATAGTACACATCATGCATAAAATCCATTCAAGTAACTACAAACAATTTTTCATTTTACCATTTTCTCTCTTTGTATTTTGGGGTTTATGTAGTCAACATAAACGGATTGTGAGCGGAGGTTTTAAAGCAAGTTACGTTAAAATGACCGAGTAAGTGTTCTTTGAATAAAATTATAGTAATTAACTAAACAAATGTTCAGCATCTCATCTATAAAAATGTGTGTATATTTATCAGGCTCAAGTTGGGAGCATTCTAACCGTATTTGCTCATCGTACAATTAAGTTTTTCAAGTTTGAAAAACATGGACACACATCCATGTAAGTACACACTACACACGTCAGATTCCATAAAGTCCTCATCAATAGATTGAGTATGCAATGCATTATGTATAAATATACACACATACATAACAATGCTGCATACATACAGATTATACATAGTTCGTAAGGACTCCTGACGAAGTTCTCTGTTTGGCAATATTTACATCTACAACCCACAAACTTGTGTACTCAACTTCAGGATTTTTATTTATTTGAACAATTCTACAATCACAATAATAATAATGTATGCACACTATGTGTAAGCAAATACACACATACATACATTTAGCTTAAATGTACAAGTGAAAATATTATTCTGTTGTTATAGTTGTTAGTGCCCGTAGTTAAGTAAACAAGAGAGAAGAGAGCGATTGTGGAGTGGAAAATTCTTGCGTTTCCTTCTTTCCTACATACTATCTATACATACACAACCACAGAAGCAGGAGACCAAGTGGAAAACGAAAAAACGAATGAGTAAATTCAACAACAATGGAATGTTATGAGCGAAAGAATACACCCAATAAGAAAGAAGAATACATATCTGATGTGAGGTACATACGGATAAAAAGTGTTGAAATAAAAGTAAAAAGAACCCAATATGTAAAGACAGCGTTATTATTATAATTCAAAAAGCTAAACCTATCAAAGGTCTATTTTACAGATTGCTTCTACCTATATGCACAATGTACACTGAATTCTTGTTCTCTGTATAAGGTAGTCTTGCTGTCAAAGTCCGCACTCATTGTTCATCAAAAAAGACAGGGCAAATACTAGAAACTCTAGAAATTTACCTACACATATATAAACAAGTATGTATATTGAAATAACAATAATAATACGATTGTAAAATACTCAAAATTCATGTAGGATGGATGACTGGAGGGATAGATATGACTTCTAGACCTTAGAAAAATACTTCTCCTTTCTTCGATGACGATATCCACAGACACACATAGATACAGAGAAACATTATATTGCCTTATGTAGAAAAAATCATGAATCCGTATGTGTATGTTTTCTGAAGGTTTTTGGTTCGGCCACATCAAAAAGTTATGAGATACACAGATATGTCTGTTTGGTATATTATGGTATAAAAGTTTACTTATTTTAGTGCTGCATTTATCTTTTATCTTATGTACGGATATATGTATTGTGCTTAGAAGTATAACGCCAAGGGTCAAAGAGTAAAGCATCGTAAGTATAACACGTATCATTTCAGCTATGTGTCGTGTTATATACCAGTGAAGTATACATACCTAATATCTACCTTGAATCTTGAAATATGTTTAAGGACTGTGGTGAGATATTTCCAATAGTATCTAAACAAACAAGACGATGATTTTGTGTGGAGGTTCAACATTCAACAAGGCAAAGTATACAATCTTGAATCTTGAGAGAATGTTGAGAATAGTCGATTATTGTTGTTTTTTCCAAAGTTGATGTATAGGTTTGGTATTTACTGATGGTGAGAATTCAGATTGAGAATAGTGTATAGTGAGAGGATGATGACAATGAGAAGAGATGTGCTGTTAAAAAATGCTTAAATTCCGATTTGGGAAAAGTTGTTGAAAAACAGTGACGGAGAGAGAGAGAGAGAGAGAGACAGAGAAAGAGTAAACGAAGGAGTTGGAATGCC
>JAQIVE010000623.1:0-34259 GCA_034698285.1 Sminthurinus bimaculatus
CAAAGTTGATAAGATTTTCGACCAAAATCGTGTCAAAATCTCATGAGATTTTTTGACAAGATTTTTTTCTAAGGGATGTCTTAAATTATGGCACCATTGATTTTATGAGAGAGCGGAAAGGATGGACTTCTGCAGAAAAATATTTGGATCATCGGACTGAACACTTTGGATTTCTTTGTTTTAGTTGTTTTGGATTTAACAAACACACATCATATATTCCGGTTCATATAGGTTATCGCCCACCGCAAAAATAATCCATAATATGGATTTTACATTCACTTTAAAATGGAAAAGAAAAATTTTCACTGTTTCCTGTTTTACTCGTGTGCAATTTCTTGCCGATTCTCTAATCGTATTGCGTATACATACCTTGTTCATGTTTTGCCAGAAAAGGTGCAAAATATTTTATGTATGCGGAAGATAGATGGGAATGTGCTCAAGTGTGTGGTGTGAGTGCAGTAAAGTCGGGCGTCTTTGAATTCCACACACAGAGCTGCATACCTGACGCTCCGTCTCGAATGTGTCACCTTTACATCTACTAGGATAAGAAAGCACAAGGGAACAGAGGTGGAATAATGCAATAATGTAGCGCATAACATGGTCACATTCCCACTTGTATCGTGGGCGATACCACACGGGGAAAATGCGTATAAAGAAACAGATAGCTATGTATACTGATACCATTAAACAGCTTTCTCTTTCACGTTTTGGATTCCGATCAAGGATGACGGAGGGAAACGATGTATTATGTGTGTATGTATGGAAAAACTTATTCGATGAAGGGAAAATTCCAGGAGAATAATAATAAAGGAATGGATGAACCCACGCCCGACACTGAACGACGTGTACCTATGGGAAAACATTCTTTCGAGCACTACATACATACATACTCTGTGAATCGCGTGGGAGGTTGCAAGGTAACATAAAATAAAACAAAATTGCGACATGCCACACGGAGCCCGTAAAAATGCTTTTAAAGCTCTACTTTGCACACCGGAATAAAACATTAAACTTATAATGTTGTACAGTTACTTGTATAGTTTTTGCACTTTCTATGACGTCAGATTGCATTTTGCGAAATTCATTATCCAATTTGCTAAAACGCATTGTGATTTTGTTTTTGCAAGTGAGTGATTTCAGAGCGTTCCAAAAATGTTGACATTTAGGCAAAAGGTTGTTAACCGGGATTTTAGGTCTTCTCTCAATGAACATTGGAAATGTTGCAAACTTTCCTTGGTAAAGATCCGACTCCCACAACAAGAATGTGATTCGACTCCGCCCTGGGTTATAACACTATCACTCTGAAGATGACGATTTGTGTAAACTTGTCTAATGTAAGTGTGTATCTACAAACCTAACCTACATATTTGAGCATGGCTCTGGTAAATGTGAGAGGAGTTGAAAATGTGTGTGACTTGAAAAGAAAGATTGAGAGAAGGCCCGCGTCGAAATGGCATAATTTTTCACTGTTCTCCAGGATTAATGGCAGTTCATCAAATTCATTCCTTTCTTGCTTCCTTGCTCTTCCTTTCAAAGGCAAAAGGAGACACTTGAGTTGCACAATTACACACTGCCACACCTTCACGTTCACGCTTTTCAGTTTTTCAACAGCACAACCGGCTGTGAAAAAATGAGCAGCTATACATAGGTATAAGTATACTTTATACTTTTCTTTATCTGCACGTGAATCGTTGAGTTTGTTTACAAAGAATTTCTACTACACTATTATTATTTTTGTTATCATTGCTACTGTGTACCTGTGCAAATGGTTATGATTCCGGTGCTTATGTCATCTCTTAGGTTGTCTCAGGCTAGTCTAGTGTCTAGTGTGCACACGATTTTGCAAAAGTCTCTCAAAATTCAAATAACGAATTTTCTTCGCTTTATATATTGGACTGATCTTCTATTGTAGATTTTTACATCAGCCTTATTTTATTTTTCCAACAGGAGAAATAATGTTATCCCCTTTTCTTCCTTTCCTTTATTGTTTGACTTGGAGGCAGTTACTTTCTCCTCCTACGTCTTTTCTTCCAATGTTCTCTACTTGACATTAATGACCTTCTCACTTCCTTTTCCCCCACTACTGGAGAATGATGTCACAGCTCATAGCTCACTCACTCATTTCTCATATTTTTTGCTCCTTTATTTTGTCCTTATACTTATGAATTATGTAGACTCCATGGTAAAAATACATATGTATCTTATGTATGTATGTATGTGCAATACAGTATCTTTATCATACCTCGTTCGCATGCGAATGTATTTTTAAAATCTTCTTCGTTTTCGCCCTTTTGAGTTTTGACATCTCAAAATCTTCTTCAAGAAAAGCAAGATAAAAAATAAGGATAAATGGAACGTCACCATCACCTCGGATCAAGCTTGTGTGAAACAACCTTTTATGCATGGAAAGGGATGTACGAAAATTCAACTTTGGAATATCTATCTACATAAAATGATAAAAGAATAGCAGAACTGTCATCTGATTTGACGATGATATGTAATACAGATGTGATATTATTTACATGAGTTATAGACACAGACATAGACATGACAAACGTAAAGGTATGACTTTTTATCGTTATTTTTCATGTCCCTTTTTTATTCCTTGTTTAAAAAAACGGAATAAATTAAGGATAGGTTGTCGGACACTTGGTGACGATGCAGGTGCATGAAATTATCCTAATAGTACGTCCTTTCTATTCTTATATTCTGATTACAGGTTATTCTTATGAGGATTGAAAATTTACAACTTCCGTAGAGGACAAAGTTAACATTCAAGATAGACGACATTTCTATGAAGAGTTATCCATCTTCTCAGACAAATGCTCTATTCTACGCTGCACATTAGGATATAAAGGTGCATGAAAGAATTGGGTGGTCGGTGATCCATCAAAAGGTGCTGAATTTTTAAAACGGGGAAGATGTATCTACAGCGTACGATTATGTAAATAAGTCTCAATTTCTGGTACTATTTTCATAAATCATTGACTTTTTTGATCGTTATAAAGATTGTAAGAGTAAAACATGTATAAGAGAATTGAACCTTCTATTTGATTTCAAAAGCGCTTGAAATTTGCATTTGCTCTCTACTATGCAGTTCAGATGAGTCAAATTTGCATGATGTGCATGAGTTAAAAAATTGTAAACTGTCCTGGTTTTTTCTTTGATAAATTCCTTTTGTTGAATGCTAAAATAGTTCTTGATAAACAAGCTTGTTTATGTATATGCTACCATGTATATTTATCTATGATGTCTATGTTTGTTATTTTCAAAAAGGGCCTGCTGTTTTTCGGTTCCCCGGATGTTTAACCGAATATTTATATGATACACATCTCATCACGTTATGTTTCAAAGCAAGCAAAATAACCATCTAACCATCAAGTAAAGAGAAACCAAAGTGTTTTCACCACATATTATGTACTTATAGATATTTCTACACAGGTTCATCATATCGTAGTTGGGTATTATCAAATAATTTCTCCATTATTACTTCATGGTGCTCAATGTGAGCTACAAAGCAGGCCAAGAGGAGGAAGCAGCGCGCGAATGAAGAGAATGTGAGAGAACCTAAGCCATTTAAGTTCATCATGATAAACATGATGGGATCAAATTGTCATCCCACGGACAAATAATAAGATGAAAAATTACTATTACACATTTTTTTGTTTTACTCCCACACTTTAGCACTGCAGCTACTTACAAGTAGCTGCAGTGCTATATAAAGTGTACATTATTTTACCTCATCCTTGCTTCTATTCTTACTTATACCTATCTTAATAATGCCTGTATCTTCAATATAGCAATGCTACATGAAGTCTGCTCGTAACGGGACGGAAAAATGGAAAAAATCCTCAGTCCTTGCTTACAACTTGCACTTTATGTATCTCTAGTTCTTTACAAAGTTTCCCCTTTTGCATTGTGTCCCCGCCAGTTTATACTGTGCTCCCAGCTGAAAATTATCTCGAGGAATTTTCCACAGATAAAACCGTCAGCTGCCCGCTTATTGCATATGTACATGCATAGGTGTATTTGAAGCCGCCATCATCTCTTCATCACAATCATCATCAGAATTTATGAAAATATGTATGTATAATGTACGTTCAACATGGGGGCTTATAAAAGGGTTATTTCCCTCACTCATTCTCATTTACTATCGATTCTTAGTGTACATAGTGCAATGTATCTGAATTCTGCATCGGCGGAGAGAAGACAGAAGAAAGAAATTTGATCAAGCGCTGCTTATAACTGCACCACACCAGATATCTTGTGAAATATGAATACACATATGATACTGTATAATATGCATTAAATGTATAGGTAATTATTATGCATGTAAACAAAAGGGGATGCTTAGGAGTTTAATGAAATTACTTCGTATCCCTGTCACATGTATGCATTATGTAGTATGTATCATGTGTGATGACTGAATGACTGACTGACTGGATGGCTGACTGGCTTAAAGAGTGATGCGTTCTGAGTTGAATTGAATGCAGATGTTTGAATTTGATTTAATGACGAGTCATTGTGATGAGGATCGAAAATGCCAATGCTTTGCTAATTAAATCATCAGTTCAAAGTCAATGAAATCCTCATGACGGAGAGAGAGCAAATCGTCAGATATGCACACCAAGTGAGAGGAAAAGAGAGAGAGAGGAGAGCAGCTGATGCTTCATGATTTTCGTGAGTGTACTCTTATCAATTCCGCATCTCGTAGTCGCAATCATTATCCCTTTGATTTTTGTTATCGATTTCAAGAGTACAAAGTAAATTTCACTTATGAAATATTCGTATGTTCCTCTTAATATGATGGTATTTAAAGAAAGTATTCAAACCAGAAAAATACTTACAAACAGTAGATATTGTTGGTAAAAGAACTTGACCGCTAGTATATATTTCTGTGTTCGAAACAAAAATACGCTATACAACGAAAGTCTACTTATTTTATGGTTGAACTAAATTATTAAAATACAAAGGATAAAGCGCATTAATTTTAATCCATGCAGTAAAGTCCAAAATTTAAGGTTACGCCTCGTTCAAAAAAATAAAATGTCTGTATCTATTGATTAAACTGAAAAGTTAGTCGGTCAATGATCTCATATTTTATTTCGGAACGTTGAAAGGGTTAATTTCCCTCCATTAGGTAAAGAATCTAATGTATCCATGCATACATACCACTGATAAAAAATTACACAATACTGCAATATTACAAAACTGGATTTTCCAAAGCTGGTCAAATTTAATTGCGGGAAAGAATAAAATAAAGCAGGGGCATTTTCACTAATAACCCACATATGCTTGTACGCTTGCATATTGGCCATCAATTTTTGATGAAATTCCATTCTCTAATTTCACTCACGCATCCATTTACTTTTAGTATTTTGCATTTGAGTTTTCTGGGTATGGGTCTGGGTTAATGAAAACCAGGAAGAAGGGGTATCTGTAACTGTCTGAATCTGTCCAATATATTATTTTATGGAAAATGTCCAGGGAATTGGAGAAATATCAAAATGCGGAGAAACGGGGATAAATTCATTCGTCCGCATCGGGACATTCAGATTGATGCAAAAAGCCTGAGCAAACACACATAATTTATAGAACCTTATATAAAATACAATATATACAATATAATATGTACAATACGTACAAGCACATATATTATGGACATTATGTTCTAACTGGAAAATCATGGAGAGCGCTTTGTGAACTAATTGAAAGAGGAAAAAGGAGGGAACGGGGCTGCAGGTGCACTTGGGAAATTGAAGAATCGTTAGCATCGCATCCAAAATCCAAGAGACAAATTCAAATTCAGAATACAAATACACATTCAAATGAATATAAGTGCTTACATGTATAATATATGTCTGCATTTGATTAGCATTATGTACATTGAAAAGCTATAATATAATAAAATATATAAAGTGATTCTACATATTGTCCAGCCAACAATGAAATGGGAATCAACATGGAAATCGACTCTAATAGAACTCTACAGGAAAGTCCAGGAGAAAAAAGGAACGAGGTTTCGGATTCGGATTCTCTAATTCAATTGGGTTCCATTAACTCTCACCCGTGTTTACAATTTCCTACTCATTGACGGATGATTGATTGATTTCAAATAGAAGAGAGAATGTGCGTGTGTTTTTGTGAGTTTGTTGGTTGTGTTCTAGTTGCAGTTTTAGTTCGTGCTGATGCACAACATGGATCTCTCTCTCTCTCTCTCTCTTTTCCAGGATCATTACCGCGTGGACTGAACTATTGACTATGGAACTTGACTGAGCACAAACACTCAACACACAGCAACAATACATTGAGCGAGTGTCCCAGGAGAGGAAACAGAGAACAGACCCGACGTCGTGTCAAATCTAACCAACAGTTCTAATTCTAAACGAAACAAGTACAAGTTGGCAGTACACAAGGAGGACAAGGCCGACAAAACATGGTTAAAGTGAACCTGAACCTAAACCTGATCCTGATCGTGTGCATATGTCCATGTATGCATGTACTTTATACACATTTTTTACCTCGTTCTTTTCCCCCGTTTTATACCCATGGCATGCTGGAAACTGTGGAACAAAATGCAGTGAAAAGTACCCTGAAAGACAGTGAGCAGCTGTGGTGTTTGTTATATACTCAAATTTAAAATATGCTCCTGAAACTAAACTAAATACTAAATGTGATTTGAAGCTGAGACATTTCATGGTACACCAATTGCATGGTCTTTTACGTTCAGTTGCAACTGTTTCCGGATTTTTCCTTGGAATTTTCACTTAGTTTCGGATTTCTGATTCTAGTGTGAAATCTCCATTTGCTATACATACAGTGCATGGAAAACATTATGTTGGATAATTTTTTCCCAAGGACTATCTAGCTATAAAAAGCTATTAAGTTTCATTCTTGGTATTGCGTTTCGTATCAAAAACCTAACAGAAATTTTTGACTGGTTTGTATTTAATTTAAGATATGAGCTTTTATGTATGTGCCTTTATCAGCCGAATACATTGTATGAACCCTCGAACCCATTATTGTGGAATTCTAGAAATGTCAAGCTTAAGTTGGCATCAAACGATGACTTTCCATTTAATTATTTTGTGAAAATGCATCCATGTATGCATGCATCCGAATCTGCATCTGCAATCTGCATCCTGATTCTTATCTTGATTTCGTTTTTATTGATGAATTCTCACTCCCTTTGACTATCTCTTAAAATTCATCACTCCGAGTTTGTCTAATTATGAAATTCATAAGCCTCGCCACTCACACTTTCCTTAAATGTCCATATGAATGCACATATTTGCCCTAGAACAACGTGTTAAAGGCATCAAAGGAAGAAAAGGAAACAGCTCCGCAAATCTTGTTGCATGTTTGTGTGTGTGAGAGTACATACATATTTGTGGATGGTACTCGGTGGACTGAGAAGTGGAGAGAGAGGAGAGTAAGAATGTCACTTATTAAAATGAAGGAGATTTCATCCTTCACATTTTCTATCTTCACCCCCTTTGTACTTTGCACACAGAAGCAGTGTTTTCCGCACTCCTTTTAGACATAAATACAAATATACTCGCTATACATATCATACATACATATATGCACTGGTTATTAATGCAGAAAAGGAAGATTTTCTCAGCTCAGCTCCATCTTCATAAGAAGCTAATGCTGGAAAGGGAAGAGACAAGAGAAGAGAGCAGCAGCAGGAAGATTCGTGGAGATGAAACAGCAGTGAGAGAGCCAAATTATGCATGCATTAACACTTAAGTTGTTCCTTCATCACACACAAGGCAAGGCCGCTGAGCGAGTAGGAGAAAAACAAGGGGAGGCCACGGAGAATCTGGAGAGGCAGAATCTGGATGTATAATATGAAAAAGAAAAAGGATAAAGTAAGACAAGAAGGCTGCTGGGCTGCTGGTTCTGGAGTCCGTGAGATGAGTGAGCTCAGTTTCATAATCACTGGACAAACTACAAAGGAGGGAAATATAGAAGCTGGCTGCATGTACGTATAATGTACATAGCAGCAGACGCTTGTGATTTCCACGAGATAAGACCCCAGTTGAGCGGAGTATAGTATAGTAAGTCCGTCATTGTTAATTTACGAGGCCAAAACGAGGAAACGGCTCAAATTAAATCAAATGAAATAAAATGAATGAACACAGACTGAAAGAGAGAGAAAAGGTGATGAAGCTTGTCCATTAATCAACGTACCTCTTTTACCCCTTTACCGTTCTCATTCACAGTCACACTTTGCTTTAATATTATAATAATATATTTATATATTAATAATATCAAAGTATAATATTGTAATATAAAATGTGATATCGTGTATTATATCAGCAACGTATCTATTCAACCCATCCACAAGGGCATTCACTGTCTGTATAAATATATATTCTATATCTATTTTGGCTTTACCACCGCTTTGTATTCCATTTAACGAAATAATGTGGAATTCAACAATGTACAAGATACAATGGGCACAACCCGTTTATTTGTAGGTACATATAGTTGAAGGTCCACGACCAGAATCTCCACAAGAACAGTGAAGGGCTATTGAGCAGCAAAACCGAAAGCCATTGAAATCCAAAGACAATGCAATGGCTGTGACAGCTATTTGTTCCCGCTAATGTTTGCCCGAGAAAATGATTTGATTTGCGGGGATTTTTCCAAATCATTGCCTTTCCTCTAAATGGCTCTGATTTCTGGTTTCGCTTATTCACCACTCTTGAGCTGGGTTCGTTTGATTCTGATTTTGGTTAGCTTTGGTTTGCCCGTGAAAATGGGTTTTTCTGGACAAAATACGTGATTTCAAAAGTCACAGTCACCCGTTAACGGGAACAAGGAGTAATCTATCTGTAAGAGTTGAGCGGGACACGCGACGCGGAAGTTAAAGAAACGAATGCATATACATACACTACAATATACATAATACATATTGTCCTGCTGAGGCAGTTTTCCTTTCCCTTTCCCTTTGCCTTTGTTTACTATCTACCCTTTGAGCCCAGAGTACAAAAGTCGCTGTCCGCTACTCAACTACTTGCTAAGTGGCTGAAAAAAGGACAATCACAAAAGTATGGAAAAGTTGCATACAAAAAGTAGTCACCACAGCACCAGCTCTGTTGCTTCTGCTGCTCTTGCTGTTGTTGCTGAGTTGAAGGGTTTGATGATCTTTTGTATTTGTATTTGCTGGTATTGCCTGCTTATAGTTTGTTGGACCAAACCAAACCAAACCAGACTAGTGAAAAAGTGCAAAGTTCCAGAGCACCGGAGAAATAGAGAAACGGTTGCTGTACAGAAATGGTAGAAAAAATGTTATAGTTATAAAGGAGAGGGAAATGGAGTCGGAGAGTAAATGACTGTCAGCTCAGTGGTTCGATGAGGATGAGTTGAGAAGAGATTGGGAAGGTTCTGTGCTCTGTGGCACACACGAGTAAATATATATGGCAAAACTATGGGAAAAAAGAAGCGGAAGGGCCAGGAAGAGGAAAAGGGGAGACCCATAAAGGTTAGCAATAAATGGAGACTCACTCCACATAAAATGGTGGGGAGAACCGATAGAAACGATACGAATACGACATATACGAGTTATACAATATATACGTACACAGAGACAGGGACACAAGAGAGAAACTGGAGACAGATAAAGATAATTTGAGGGAATCTCAATCTCACATGCACATGCAAGGCATATCAAACCGAGGAAAAAAGATAGGACAGGAAATAACGGAGAAAAGCAATAGGATGGAATCAATAGATTTTTAGGACAGTCATAAATTCATGTTCTATATATGAGCAAGTAGTTATTGCAGCAGTACCGCTGGACAACAACGGCAACGACGACGGCGGCGACGATCTTTGTGGCAAAAGACATTTGCCCATTTCCCCCTTTCTCTCCATTCATTCATTTATTTCGCCACACTGTGCGTCGTTGTCCGTGGATGGTCGCAATTGGTGTCTTCGTCATCGGCATCATCAACATCGTCATAGCCATTTTTGTCAACTGGACATTAAGGCACACGATACACTGCAACTTTTCTCGTCGCTTCTCATTTCAGTCAGTTGTTGGTGTAAAAACTACACATAGAAAAAATTTCAGGGTAAAATAAAAACTCATGAAGAAACAACGATAAAATCGCTCAAAATACTTCGTTATGATCGATTCTCTATAAAAGCAGTGGAAATTTTGCGGACAGGCTGTTGTTCATTCAGTTTTTTCTTTGTAATATACGTACGCGTTACTATATATTTGAGAATACTTTTATACATTTTAACAAAACAATACATTATTGCTTGACTTTGAGTTTCAAAATAGACATGAACGTAACTGCTTGTTTTGACTTGAACTTGTAAATACTATCTTAATATTCAGCATTTGCTGCAGCGACTCGTGAACTTTATCGTGGGTTTACTATTTATAGACTTGAATCGTAAGCCTCGGCAGTAAAATAAGCGACTCACGCAATCTCTGTCAAGAGTCAAGTCAAAATATGAAATCTCACTGCATGCATGTACCTAACGTGTGTAAAAGTCTTTCTTGAGAGAAAGGGAACGCCAAACATGGAGGAACATACATACATACTAACGTCATAATAACAAGACGCATAACAAGTGATGGGAATTTATTAATTAACCAAAGCGGTAAATACCTCGTCTCATCAACTCGGCTTGGCTCTGTGTGAATTTTGACGGACAAGATGTCGAGATTGCATCCACCGTTTTTTCCTCTCCCTTGTACTTATGTACGTAAGCTGCAAGTGAAAGAAAAGTAAGTAGGAAATGCATACACAGTACCGGCTGATTGAGCCACGGTGAATAAAACATCGTGCGTTAGATTGTGCCGGTGCATGATGCACCTAATTTTGAGGGGAAATTTTACATGTGGGGTTTCCTCCAATCTCCATTTTTGAGTTTGACTGCCTCCGACTTTCATCTTTCTATTTTCATCTGCTTTACCCTCCTTCTTGCTTCATAATAAATTAAAAGATGAAGGAAAGGAGCAGATGGGAAGGAAGAGGAAATTACCGAGTAAAATTATATGAGATTTCTTGATCGTCATCAACATCAGCATGAGTATGAGCATCAACATCAACGCTAACTTCATCATTGAACATTGCACATACATGTAATATTGTAGTTGTGTGCTGTATGCATAGGAAAGCGGAATTAAAGAGGAAGTCCCTTTTTTGCCTGTGCCTTTTGGTCCTTTCAATATTAAAGTTGCTCAAGCAGTCAAGAAGTCGTATGTGAATGAACCCAGAAATTCTACCCGTGTAAGTCAAGTGCAACTAGGTAGATGGTAGATATTCATATTTATGAGCCAATGCATAGTAAATAGTACAACGTATTCTCAGAACATAGAATTGAGCTCAGAATATACTTATGACAAACAGAAATAGAGACAAATACAGAAACGGGAGGAAGAGATCATTTGAGGGTCACAAAAAGTTTGTGTGTAGAAGGATATAAGTAGAAACAGAAATAGGAACGGACGTACAGAAAAGCAGAGAGTAGGAAAGAGAAAGGAGAGATAATAGAAGAGACTTGGACAGAAGATATATCATGGTCCATGTGACATTTTTATGGTGAGGAAATATTAAGTGGGAATTAGTCTCGGTGTACTATACTGATATAATGTGTACATATCTCGTCTCATCTCATCTCTGTTCGTCTCCCCAAGTTAACGGAGTATGAGACAAGTCCAAAGTCCAACAAGACAAGGATGTAAGATACAAGTATTGTACAAGTATATGTACAAGTGAGGGTTTCTCGCCATCCTCTCCTGTCCATTAAATCTTATTATCTCATCGGACCGACTCAACTCAAGCTTCTTCTTCTTCTCTTTCTTGCAGTAGTTTTCATATACATACACGCATGTTAATGTGTGGTATGACGCGGTGGCAGTATGCATACTGCATACATTAGACTGCCACTAAAATTGGAATTTATCAAAAAATTGGCTCACAAGAAATCTGGGAAAATTAGCTTGCAACTGGAGATTCATATGTGACCCCATGCTGTAGGGCTATAACTTTTCAATAAAATATAATTTTAGTGGTGGTCTACAGTGTGCATTGTGCATTTATGTTTTTTCTTCCATTTTAACTAGAACCTGCAATTGACAGTAGAAATACTAATATCAAATTCTACGGAACGAAGGGAACAATCACGTTGTTAATGAGGAGGTTGAAGGCCGTATAAAATGCGCTTAAAATCCGAAGAATTTGATCCGAAATACTTTTAAAGAAATATTAAATGTGTGATAGATACATAGCAAAGAATAAGACGCTGCGGTTTTATGATTCTTAAAATTAATGCAACATTAAGCTCGTATATTTTTTTACTTGGCACTAGAGATGAAGCAAATTATTTCAATATGTTGTTTATTACATTTTTTGCCACTTATCGCTTGACAACATTGATAATTTAATGTTCACATCATTGCTTGAAATCTTTTGGACAGCGTGTCAAATCCTCGGGAATAAAAGCAAGTCAAGTCTGTTTAGAAAGATTGAGAGGAATAATGAAACGCTTTCATTTGAATAATCGGGAGAAAATGAAAGTTCTTTCAGATTGTCCGACAAAAAATCGTATATGACTATAATTCTCAAATGTTCAATGCCATTAAAATACTAGTGTGTACATAATGTGTATAATATCAAAAATGAGAGGGTTAAAGGTGATTGTAGTTTAACCCCGTTTAAGTCGTATGAGTGACAGCAAAGGCATTAAAATAATGAATAGCCCCACGATAAATTTCTTATCTACACCAATTTTTAATTTTAAGTTTTTGTAACGTGAATAATATCATTTGTGATTATGGTTTTAACTAGATACTAAAAGTGACAAAACGACAGCTGAAGAAAAAGTTGGAAATTTTTCACAGAATGAACTTGAGCATTTATATACAAAATGAGGAATGAGGATCAAGAGTAATCAGTGGAAGAGACGGAGAGGGGAGCATGGAAAATGTCTGATTGGCCAATGGTAGCCTGAGTTGATGATCCGATTCCACGGCCATCATCATTATCATCATCATGGTAAAAGAAAGGAGATGAAAAGTCGGGCTTTATTCTGTTTTCGGCTCCGTTTGTTCGCAGGTACTTGTTCTTGAGCTTGTTCTCCTCCATCTTTCAGCAGCACAGTACACAACTACAAACTGCAGCTGCTATAGTTGGAGTTAGACTTGGTCGTGAGTTTTATCCATAGAAAAAAGGAGAAGAGAAAGAGGGTTTTTCAAGTGGAACGTTTCCGAGAGCTTCCCTCCAGAGACCAACTTTTCAATCAAGATCCCTCTTTCTCTCTCTCTCTCTCTCCAATACTAAAATGCATAGACTACCATCCGATTCTACCTTTGTATAATTTATGACGACCATCCAGCACATCCACATCCAATGAATGGATAGAAGATGGAAGGGAATCGTCGGGCACAAACGCAACTTTATGATATACAGGGAAAACCAACAATCAGTTCCATGTTGAATGCTGTACTGAAGGCTAATGGAGAAGACTGTAGTTTGATTGCAAAAGAAAAGCCTAAATTTGTCAAGCATATTCAAAGAGACGAATCCTCTGCGCAATGGTAATTTGACGACATTACCAGATTTTCCATGTAACATATTTTGAAAACCCAAAAATCGGCGATGATCTAATTTTTCTGTTTTTACCATATTTTACAAATCTGCATTACCCAGCTACAAAAAAATTGTTTTGAATTTGTTTTGTTTAGTTTTGGAATGTGTTACAACATTAAAATAATATTATTTTGAAAAAATCCACATATATTTTGCTATTTAATAGCAAGCATTGAAAAAAAACCTGAATGTACAATAAAACAGTGGCAAGTTCTCATATCCCTTTTTACTGTCTTCTTACGCCGTGCTCTGTTTTTCTCTTTGGTCTGCTCCGGCACGTCGCGCTGAGTCAAATCCATTTTGGGAAATGACTTCCGCATTAATTTATTCTGGAGAATCCTCATTTCACCATCGCCAACGCCATTCCGCCACTCTCATTTCCTGATTACTCAAGGATGTCTCTCCGCCAAAGTTCCAACATTTGAACACGTAAATGTACACATATTTACAGCATACTGTGCACAGTGAATAGCGTACATACATGCATAGAAATGACGTGAAATGGCGTGGTTGGAAATCCAATAAATTCTGCTCGTACACTGACAGTCAAGCTGTACAGCAATTCCATGTGAAAGAAAAAGACGAGTCATTTGACTCAGTTCCGGATTTCGGATATGTATGTATGTACGTTGTACGTATGTATTATGTATGTAGTTGGATTCGGATTTAGACTTGGTTTCGGACTTGGAATTTAACCGAGACTTGGACTTGAATTTTCTCCAATGTGTCACATTTCAAATGTTTCACATTGAATTGAGAGACGCTCGTCCATGTCAACCGCAGAACCTACACACACAAAAACATGCACTCACACACAGGGGCCAATCAATACACCAATTTTGCACAAAACACGACTTGGAATACGAATACGAATACAAATTGCACATCCTTTTAATAGAACTCGTGAACCTTTTGCATGGAATAAATAGGTAAAAATACGTATAGACCATTTGCATAAAGGTTTTGAACACAGTAGGTACAAAGTACCGGCATAAGTGGCTCAATCTCCACGCATAATAAGTATGCACAAAGAACCCGGGAAATGGGTAGCGTGGAGGGAAAACTGTCTGTGGATGTATATACATATGTATTATGTATATGCAAAGGCCTTGATTTTGTCCATTGAACGGTGAAATTAGTTGGTTGATCCCTTCCCTTAACTCCCGGCAAATGACATGACGTCTGACACAAAACCTCACTAACCCATTTCCAATGGCAAACAAGACGAAAATGTGTATTCACAGCAGACTTGAGCAAAAGTAAAAGCGAAAGTGAAAGCGACTATGTATGTACGATGTACGACTGCGACTTGTGTAATTCCGCATTTCACATTTCAATTCCAATTCTAATTCGCCCAAGAGGAAATCGAATTATTATATACAAATTTTCCCCGTGGAAATTTCAATGACATTTCACATTTCACACACAATGAGTTATGCATAAACTTCATTCATTGGCATTTCGTTTGTATCGGTAAATAAGCAAGCCAAAAGTTTCCTGCCTGAATATTCGCATTACTTCAACTCGGCCTTCACGATAAAATAGAAACGGCAATGCATAATACTGATATATAACCGTAAAAGCAAGGTTTATTTTTATTCTTGAGGTACCAAACTAGTAGAAAACTGTACCAATAAAATGCTGAGTGAAAACTAAAAGTATAGCAGTTATTATTTTCCATTTTCTCTGCTTTCGCGTCTACAGTTACTTATTTATAGATATATTTATGTACACATGCAGGATTTAGCGTATAATCTAAATATTTGAGTTTTGAACTAAAACATCTTTTTGGAATAATTTTCAAAGCTTCTTCAAAAGCCAAGGTTGAGAGTGCAAATAAAATATGTCAAGCAGAAGTAGGAGGAGGGGAAGAACAAGAAGAAGACGACGACGACATTGAAAAAGAAAGTGAAACCACTTTTCGTGTCTCATCGCCAAAGTGTATTTATTTTATCGGCCAAAGTTCTGATTACTCTCAAGATCAGTCAATGAACCATGGCATGGCGAAAAAGGCGAAAGTTGACGGATATGAACCGCCAGTGAAAACTTCCAACATGGATATTATTATGGATTATTATTACTGGAGAAAAATCCTATTTCTAATCCTATCCCTGTCCAATATTCAAGGATAAGTTGGAAATTCTTCATTCACAAAATGTACGTATGCATGCGTGCACAAATGTCTACATGGCAAAAGTCTTCCTCATTCAATTTCCTTCGTTGCTCTTGGTAAGCGGAAGTGAATTCTCAAGCTCCAGCAGCCGATATGACGAACATTCTACAATATTGACTGGAACTAGGCGTTTTTGTAAGATGCTTGATGGATACAGTTATGTACAAGTTGTTTATGTACCAGATTATTACATTGAGAAACTAAAACTTGATGTATACCATACTCCTCCTATATGAAATTGGGATTCTAGAACTAAAGTTAGAACTAAAACTGGAATTCTAGAGGAATTGTTGCAGAAAAGTCCATCAAGTCCTTTTCGGCTTGGAGAAAATGCTTTGCTAAAGTTGAACTTTTTGGAAATTATCAGTCTTTTCGACGACTTGACATGGGCTCGTGGAGAGCCTAATCTTGGGGGAAATGACTCCGTGGGGACTGAACATTTTACATCTTGACCTCCACTCAACCAAATTCTTCCTCTTCTTTTTCTCCAAGCTGAACCTCGCTCGATTCTCAGTGTTTCTCCAAATCCAAATCGCACTAGCTGCAGTTTTTGTCCTGCTACTTCTTCTGATTTTCTTCTTACTTCTTGCCTCTTGAAAAGTCTGAAGATTACTCTGATGAGAAGAAGAGAACGAAGGGTTAAAGAAATGGAGAAGCAGACGGGGAAGAAAAAGAAACGGAGGGAAAAATACTTTTACTATCTCCAATTGGGCCGTTTCGTCTGCCTTTCTATCTGCCGTTTCATCCTCTTCCGCGTTTTGTAAAGTTGGATTCGCATATCTCTCCAAAAATCCACATATCGAAAATTATCTCGAGTCGTGCTGAAACTCAACAAGAACCGTTTACGTCGAAAGTCAGACCTGCAAAGAAAAGCGGAGAAGAGTACATAGATAACAGAATAGAATATAAGCCAATGGATAGGACAAGACAAGATTCCAAAGATTTTCAGTGTAAAGCATATTCCTCTATACATGTATAATGTATATACGTATATGATGATTGTTCCGAGGAATTTGAACAATAACAAGTCCAGTAGTTCGGCTCGTTCCAGCAACAAATTCTGTGTAAGTTAGTCAGTCCAGCATTCAGCACATTCCTTAACTACTGGGCTATGGCTCCTTGGTCTAGTTGCCCTTCATTCTCCACTTCTTCCTTGTCTTGTCTTGGCCTTCCTCTCCTACTGACTGACTTCCTTTGTATTTTCTTTTTCCACTTTTCTGTCCAATTCACAGATCAACTTTGTGAACAAGAAAAAACCAGAAAAACTTTTTGAACCTCCGTCCAAAGTTGTACTCCACGAGTCTTATAAAATGTGTACAGTGTCTAAGTGCCTCAGCATCTGTTTACACTCTCTATATATGTATACTTAGTTTCTACACGTTTTTTTACCCGTTGACTTTGCCCTTGCCTTGGGAAGACATCTTGCTATCCTCTGAATGAAACGAGGAGATGGATCGAAAAGATGGCCTACTTTGCACGACAAGTGTACTTTTTATATGAGAAGCCCAAGTGCACCTACATGCTGGAAGCAGGCTAGAAGGAGAGATACATAAACGATACTCTCTTTAGATTAATATGTACAAGAAATTCAGACGGAAAAGTGCATTTCATTTTCAAACTAGATTGGCGATGATACGATTGGTATGAATTTTAAGCTCTTACATTGTGTATATTACTTATATGTTTTAATGGATGGTTTATTCCCTCAAAATCCTGGAGATTTTTCTGGCATCAAACGTTCTAGTAGGAAAATAGAAGGGACTCTCGCTGATGCAAAAACTACGTCAAGAAAATACGGAATGCGTAATACACATGTAGAGCTCCATAGCTCTTATACTGAAACTGATAGCTCTTCGATTGGAATAATATTGACTGTTTGTTCAAGTGACTACAGTGCCAGAGTGCATCAGCTCTGCTATGTGTGTATGGAAAAGGAGTTCAACTTTTAACTTTTAAAACGTCTCGTAAAATACAAATGTACACACAGAAAATCATCATTTTTATGTGCTTTGGACTTTCCGTGTTTTCCCTGTTGAATATTCACATTGAAAATTGCACTCCAACTTTGACTTGACTCCAACTAACACAATATTGGTTGGGAAAACAAATCTGAACTTGTTATTTTTCAGCTTGGAGAATTTTTCTAAACTTCCCTTTAAACTGTATACTGTATATATAACGTAAAACTATGCTTATCCTTTTTTTGGAAAATTGAAAAAATATAAACCTTATTTTGGCTAGTTGCAAATCTTGTAAAATTACCTATTTTTTGAGGTTTTCTGCTAGAGAATTCAACATGAGTAAATTAACTCTGGTACAAATTACCTTCAAGTATTGAAAACGTCTCGGAATTAACATTCTCATGTCATGGGTTGTCATGGGGAGGCGAGGAGTACAATTATTGTCACTGCCTGATTAGACCACCGCCATTTTTCTCCCCTTTTCATTACCGTCACTTTTGCTCACTTGACATTTCACTGGAGCCGATAAATTAAAGTCCTAATTTAACTACAAAACAAGTTCTCCTTGTTCTTAAAGGTAAGTTTCTTGTTCAGATAAGTACGAATTCCCTACTCTGAGGACGACTTGGAGCTTAAGTTGGAGCCTAAGCTAATTCTCCAGCCTGAACTGTATGCATACAACTGTACACTGTCTATATTCACAATAAATCCTAAGCCGTCTTTTCAATTTCAAACAAAGTACTTGCACATTTCCTCATCCGCTCCTCTCTCAACAAGTTCAATTAGCTCATTCTCATTTTCAACCTCTCTCTCCGTCACATCTTCATTTTCATCTTCATTTCATTCGGGAAGACGGAGAGAGAGAGAGAGTCAGAAGAAAGGGAGGAGTAGAAGTGCCATTTATTTTTATTTACTTGCTCAGCTCCCGCCGAGACGAAAAGAAGTATTAGGAATGCAATTTCTATTACATGTCTAACTACATATACGTAATCCCGGGCAATGCAATCAGTTCAAATGTGACATTTGGACTAATGAAAACCTCTCGAACCTCTGAATTATTGTTTTTTGATTGACTGCCATTTGAGAATGGAAAATATTCATGTTACGCTCCTATAAATTAGTAAGAAGGCTTTCTCTGTGTCTTTCTATTGAACTGAAACGGAAATCGTTGAAACTGAAATTGAAAACCGCACATTATAAGATCAAATAAATAAATATACATGGGAACAATGAATAAATAATAAATGTGCCATGCTGGAAATAAATGGAGAATGCGGTGCATGTATTTTCATCAAAAGAAGGAAATCAGTGGTTATTACCCACGAGGGAAATAAAATATGGTTGTTGTCTGGACAGTAGCTGTAACTGTAGAAAATAATAGACACTTCTCTCTTCAGCAGCAGCTTCAATCCAATCCAGACCCGATCCAGACCAGTGCAATGCATCTAACTTGACTAGAGAGACATACAATATACAGACAGTTAGTTTGGAGAGAACACGCGATCTATACATTTCGATCCTCTGCATGCTCTCCATATTCCCGTCTATCAATAAAAATTCATTTACTCCCTCCCGCATTTATGAGCATGGGCAAAACTAAAGGCAAATCCAAATCCAGCTTTACCTCCAGCTCACACTTACAGTTGAGGCTAGACAGAGCGCGGATGATGATGAGGAGAACTGGGGAAAAAGCGAGACAAGATTGATTGATGAGTATCATTGAGGACTCGGATGAAAGAGACAAAGGAAGGACCTGCCTTCCAACTTCCCCTTGAAGAACGGCAGAAAGAGACTACGTACGAGTTTTTGTACATACATACATATATAGCCAAGGATATCCTATCACTCGTGACGTAGCGTGGCGTATCGCATCCCATGGTATGTGTTAAATAGGGATAATATGGAAGCTCATCCTTTGGCTGTTGCCAATGACTTGTCTTCTTTCCCTTGCCTTGTTCACCACTTGAGTAAATGTGCTCTTGTGTGTCCAGGTCCATGTGCTCAGTCTCTGTCTTGGTTGGTTGTCTTATCGCTCTCGTGTGCGGGCTCTTATACTCGATGAAAAATGAAAGTGTTCGACTGCTTTCTCCATTCTCTCTCTCTCTCTCTCTCTCTCTGCTTAATCATAGCGGTGATGTGTAAACAGGAGTCTGCATACCCATAATATTGATTGCGTCTCAACTTGAGAGAAAATGGAGGAGAACAGGAACAAGAACAAGAAGAAGATGAAGATGAACAAGGTTTTTTTTCCTCTCTCTCTCTCTCTCTTTCTTCGTACACTGAAAACATCTCGATCCAGCCACAGCTCTTTTCTCTTGGACTGGACTTGGACTAAGCTAAGGATAAGGATGAAGTTGGGGATAAGACAAAAGAGGACTCAAAATCCTCTCTCTTTGTGTCTCCCAAGAAAATTCGCCACCGAACTTCTGATCGTCTCTTCTCAGTTTTTTCCACGACTACAGGCAAGAAAAATGTGTCATGAAAGGAAAGAAGAGGGAAAAGGAAAAGACACCTCAAGGAATGAAAAGGCGTTGCAGGATAAAGATGAAGACGGTGATGATGAGAATAGGATAGAAGTGGCGATCGCCTTGAGATAACTGATAAGCTCCTACTTTCTTAATAGTGATGGCGGATAGTTGATCCTCGTCGAAGCGGTTACCTTGGCAAAAAACAATTCCATTTGGATAAAACAAATCAACTTTTTCTAGAAACATGAAGTACAAGCAGTATTATCAGTATTGCCTGTAGTATTTTCCCATTATTTTAATTAAAAGTAAAAGAATTCAGTGTTTTTATCTAGTCTTAACCTTATCGCACAATTATTATTATGCAATGTAGGCGAACTTTCCTAACTTTAAAAGTTGGCCTTTATGCTTCAGATTTTTTAAAAGCCTGAACCAACATTTTATTTATAACGCCAAAATTCCGGAGTTTGACACACTTTTGACTGAAAAGCAGGCTCTAATAGATTTCTGATGTTTCTAATTTACTCAAGTGTGTACGGAGATACAATTTGAGGCTGAGCTAAAAACGGGAAACTGTAACTTTAAAAATACAAACGTATCTCTGCATCAGAATTTGTACCCTTGTCAGTTGAAGGAAGATATCGAGAATTTTCACATGAAGTCAAATGTGACTACAGCTGTGGCCTCGCCTACTCCAGAAAATCTAGAATACACAGGATATATTATATATATTCGATACAAAATGTAGGTATCGGTGTAGATACACCAACCAACATGAGAAACTCAGTTTTTACTGTATAGTTTCTGTACTGTGTTGTGGGTCTGAATTTTGGATCCAGTGACTGTACATATTGTATGTATAGGGAAATTGTGTTGTTCATGTGCTCAACCTGTGATCCTCCATCTATTCATCTCTGGATAGCAACCATCAATCTTCCATCTTCCATTCAATCCATCTATTACTCTGCAACAAACACACACGCATACACACATACGAACTCACTCACTCACTCACACGCTTTCGATGGTGGAGCAAAGGGAATCTCCTTTATCGCCAGGTCACACTTGTAGAAAAGAAGAGTTACATGTACAATATATACAATGTACATGGTACACATCGAATGTCTATTCTCCTCCATTATAGCCAGTTGACGGGTCCACATTCAATTTTCCCTGAGCTACAATTTTTATTTTTCCCCTTCACAATAGACAAGATACAATGGGTGTCAGGTGCTAAGTAAATTCACATCACATTCGAGAGGAGAAAACTCGAATTTCTGGCATTCCTTTTCCCCTTTCCTTGAGTTTACATCGGACGGAGCGGAAGACCAAGAAGAAACTTGAAGAAGAAACTTGAAGAAAGATGGAGAGAGTGACTCGACACTTTTTTAGTAATAAGCCAGCATGGCCTAAAATTCATGGAATGAGTTGGACGGAACGAGAATTTTTCGGTCATCAAGTCGATGAACAAACTTCCTTGCGACTGTCACTGTCATGATAGATAAGGGAGGCTCTTGTATGATGAGTCTCTCTCTCGCTCTTTTTTGTGTTTGTCTGTGGTTATGTGCATGTGTGTGTTTAGTGTTCATGTGGGTATAAAAATGCGATTGTGTGACTTAAGTAGTTTGTCATCCACACAATGCCGCAGTCAACCAAGAATGTCATAATTCTTTTTCTCTGCTCTCTCAACTCATTCCAAATTAAAGAGGAAAGAATTGTCTGAGGTCCAACCACCAAACCAATAATTTTCCCACAAAAAGGCAGACTCACATTTTATTTTTATAAGACCTGTCTGTCTGTCCCTCCTTGTATAAACGTACATACATAAACTTAAACTGGAACTAGATTAATCTCTCAGTGAATAAAGGACGAAAATTTTTTTACTTTTTCCGTGTGGGTGTTTCTGTAACATTTTTCTGTCTCACCAAAAACTTTTTCACAAGCCGAGGGATAAAAATCCTTCTTTTTTCTAATTGGCCAAGTTTTTTGAAACTTTAGGCAAATTTTGACTTGATTTATCTATGATGATCTATGCCGTCTTTTTTCCTTGAAACTTGGCTAAAGTGGCTAGGAAAGTCAGAGTGCAAATTTCATTTCATAAACTCATTTTAAATTTAATTCGGTGCATTTTCTTGGAGATTTTGCAATGGCCAAGTTGCAACTACAAAATGGAAAAAAAGAGTGCAATTGGAGTTTCTTTTGCAAAATTGGAATTTTACTGTGCTGCCTTTTTGTAAATTTTTGTACAGAGAATTCATGTATAAAACTCGATTTTTTGTATTTCTTCTCCTTGAGTTGCTACCATTTCATTCAATCCTTCATTGTACAGTGTACAGTCTTTTGCTGCCTTGAATTTCCGTTTTGTCTGCACACATCCAAATCCTCCTCAGAAAGAGACGCTGAGTTCTATAGATGTAAACGAGTAGACTGGGGAAAACGAGTAAATACTTTATCTGAAATCGAATCAAATCAAAGACTTTCCGAATCACCAAAATCAGATTGACTGAATGGCAAGATTTAGATAAAGACACAAGAGAAAACATTCTCCTTCCATTGTTTTCCTTAATAATCTAACAGTTACAGAAGAGAAGAGAGTAGCAAAAGCCAGTAACTTTTTTCTGCCAACGAGTTGCTGTTTCTTTGGTTCAGTTGAGTTTCAGTGCTGTTTTGTACTGTGTATGTAAGGGATCCACATTCCGCACGAGAAAATGAACAAAGCGTGTGTCTGTTTTCTCTGTGTGTTGGAAATCTGGATATATTTTATACTTAAACTTGTCCTGGGATTATTTGTGGATGGGCACAATGAGAACGAGAATAAAAATGCAAATGGAAATGGATAGGAAGCAGAGAAAAGACCACCGAGTATTTTCTTCTTGCATATGTGTGTGTACGTGTGCGTGCCTGTGTTTAGTTGCTTTGTATTTGTATGCTTATTCGCATTCGTTTTTGTATTTGTATTTGCTTGCGGATTTGAACATGATGTGACATAGCTGACAGTGAGACGGAGAGAAAACAACAAATGCTTTCTCTTTTCCTCTTCTTTCTACTTACTACATACTTACCCACACAAAGGCACATGCAAAACAAGGAGAGCTAGTTGAAGCTTCTTCGCGCTGTTGTATTCTATTGTATTGGATCGTATTTTGTATTGTATAGAAATGTGAGTTGCAATGGAGACTCAACTCCACTCTACTCTACATGAGTCGACATTCGAGGTGAAATCTATTTCTATGCAAATGGTTCGTGGCACACAAATTGTTATGCTCGAAACTTACTCCAAACATGTTGTACTTTCCTTATTTTCTAGAATATCCAAGACAAATAAATGGCAAATAGAATAGAATGACTTGCACATTTTATCCAAAAGTACCAATGTAATGCTTATATCAATGTAGAGAAAAAATCTTCCGTTTTATGTAAATTTCTTCTTGTATCTTATAAAAGTTCTAATTGATCTTTGGTCAGACAAAAGATTGCCATTTTCTTCCTTTAACCGATTTTTTAGAGTACTTTGCACGGAAAAATGTTGGCTGCTGGTGGCTTTAAAACAACTTGAAAAGATGTGAATTAAATTGAAAATTGCAAATTTTGAGGCCATTTCGTTGATATTGTCGTAAACAAGTTGATTTCACGCCGTATTCAAATACGTGCTCGACGAGACGATTTGCAATTTGAAGCTGCTTTACTGTCGATTCAGGTTATGTGTATTTATATTGAGTACAAGCTGCAAATTTATGGTAAAATTACCTTAAATGTGAGATAACAAAGCCGTTTAAACGTTTTTAAACAAGTTTCAACCACGGCAACAATTTTAACTGGAGAGTAAATTTCAAATGGTAATTTCAATTTCAATTTTGTCAATGAGTCATGTCAAAATTGGTACTGTTAACCTTAAAGGTTATTGGATTCGATTGCAATTTGAAAAGAAATTTTATTTTGCCCCCATAAAAATTTAGAAGCTTTTAGTCTGTCAGAATTTTGAAATCGGAGGACTTTGTTTGTAGCAATTTGGATACAGAAGAGAAAAAAGGAAGTTATAGTGAATTAAAAATTAAAGCAGTCCTCCCCCTTCTGTTTCTATCATTGAAGCCAGTTCTTGTTCCAGAGCATAGTTTTGACTCCAACTCTAACCCTGCACTGAAATCTCGAAAATATCTTTCCCTTTTTTTCTGCCATTAGTTCAATTTAAATTTGAAATGCAAAAAAATCCAATCATTTCCAATACTTTTTCATCCCCTCGCCGTCGTCTCGTCATTCAGTCATTCAATTCATGTCATCATCGCAAAGAGATACATGGATAGATATTGTGGAAAACTCAGTGCATTACGTACAGTGCATGATACATAGATATATAAATGTGCGTAACAGTGTAATGTGTTATGCGTCCCACCAGAATATTACACATCACCATGTTCATTCTATTCGAATTTTCAAGATGGAAAATGGAAGATGGAGAGAAGAAGAGAAGGAGAGAGAGAGAGATGAGCATGAACATGAGAAGGAAATTCTAATCTTTTAGAGGAGTTTTTCCATTTATTATATACATGATGCCATAATATGTATAAAAGTAATATGTGGCTGAGGATGCACAGCAAAATGCATTCTGTTCCTCCCCTCTTTACTCTCTCTCTCTCTTCTCTCTCTCTCTTCCTCTCTATCTATAGATGAGTTGAAGTGGAAGAAAGGTAATGTGAAGACTATCCAAAGGTTTTGACAGTTATTTTTCATGTTTCCCTGTCCCACTCAGCGACTGAAACTCGACTCATCGCGGAACTCAGCCCAAGGAAACTGTCGGAAAAGGAACAAGAGCCTGTGTAAAAAGGAGTGGAGACAAAAGCTGCAACGAAAGGAGCTCCCTTGTGATTTCTCCCATCGACTTTACATCAACTTTTCCAAGCCGAACCCAAGTTATGGTGAAAGAACAGAGAAAACCTGTATACATATATAAATACACTATATACATACATGACGGTATCTGCAGATACTTTTCTTGAAGAACTGAAGACATGTTCAATGTTCAAATTGCTTGTACTTCATTATCTCGTACGCACTGTTTTCTGCCTTTGAACCCTCTTTTTTCTTGCTTTCATTTCATTTTGTCCATGAATCGCAACAAAAATTTCCCCTGCGTCAAGATAGTTTACACGAGCACGTTTTCACGTAACTTGTTATTAACATCAATTAGATTTTAAAGTACGATTCTCACAAGTTAGAACTACAGGCTTACTTGTTAGTCTACAATAATTCAAAGTTTTTGATGATTGAATTTGTAATTTGTACAGCATTTAATAATTGATTTCAAAAGAGGATTTTACTTTAAATTATTTTTATAGCATTAGCATTGCGTATACAAGAGCTTTATAATAATCCGAATAAATAATTGCTTTTGCACACATGAACTGGAAATTTACAAATACAATCATATATATAGGTATGCCTAGAAATACAAAGCTCAAAACGGTTGGCGATTCAATAAGGCAGAAAGAACTTATAAGTCTTGGAAACAAAATCCTGCTAATAAAGATTGCATTGATGTGGATATATTGATACGATACTGTATGATAAAATGCGATTGAAAATGGGGGAGGGCAGAGCAAAAGGGGAAACGGAGATTTTTTGTGTATCAGAGGGTGGAATTGCACTTTGCTACATTAGATAAAAGAGAAAACGAGAAAGTCAAAATTGGAGAACATATATATTACGTACATAGATACATAAAGGGTAAAATCAGGGGGTTACATAACAGGGCAAATAATTTCGAATGGGTTAAATGGGTGCCATCGAACATCTCCAATCTAGTTACAAGACAGTGCAGTGCAACCAATTCAAGTTACAATACAACTGCGCCCTGTGAGATAGATACCGAGCAGCGACAAGTGACTCGTGAATGTCTTTGGGAGGAGAGTGTAAATACGACTTTATACACTTTGTACTGTATAAAGTATAGATGCAACTTTGCATAGAAAACGAAGCCCATCTACTTAATCCAAATCGGCTCGAGTCTGGCTCATTTACATTCCCACCCTCTCATCGTCCTCTTTTCTACTTTTCTCTCAGTTCCGCTCTCTTATGATACTTTTACTTTCTTTTCTTACCCTTTCTTTTTTACAGTTTCATTTCTAAATGGTCGACCATGCAACCATCTATAAAAAATCTATAGCGGTAGTAACAGACATGAAGCAACTACACATTATATGTATATCGGAATAACTTGTTACACGCACTTGGCTGGAACCGGCATTTCTTGCTACTTTCTCCCATCGAGATTTACATCTCATCGTTTTTATCTCTCCTTCCGTCTCGACTCAATCTCAATCCCAATCTCAAGTCAAAGGGAAATTTAGCAGTTCACAATTCCTCGAGGTTCACTGTACAACTATATCAACTCTAGAGTACATATTCTATGCATGTATAATATAGTAGTCTATGTTTACATTTATTTGTGTGATACGATCCCATTTACCATTTTGTACAATATTTGACTACGGGAAATGTACATGCATATGAAGTAACAAGAACAAGCAATTGCGATGAATTGCCCTTGTTATGCATCAAGAAGAAGCTAATAGGATGCCGTATGTGAACATGTGGACAGGGCGGAAAGATGCCCAAGACGTGGCTGCTATACATATGTACACGTATTATTTATCCCAAAGCCATTATATTATGTTGTCTGCCGCGGTCCCAATCCCATTTCCTTTTATTACACAGTCGCCTTCCAATTTCCTTGGGTCGGATGTCGCCAACTTTAGTCATTTTGTCCGCCTAAAATCCGCCCTTCACAACAACAAATAACAAATACATACATGCGTTACAATAGTGTCAGCATGTAGTAAACATTTGTCGCATATTTCAAGCTTGTATCCGATATCTTAATTTAAATAAGAAGGTCCGACATTAGTTTACCATGAACGGAAATACTGAGTATTCTCCAGTATTCTCCAGTTTCTAAATCAGTCAACGGACTGTTCACACACCTGTATGTATTTGCTGAATATAAGAGAGCTCATTTGCAAACGGGTTACCTTTTCCTTAGAATTTGTCGAGGTTTTTATATGGAGAGTAAAATGATGGAGGGACGCTTAATAAAAATTAATGCCTGTGCCTATGCATCTTACATTTGCTATTAAGGTACTCAAGCAAACTGACACAAACTAGAACTGAAGCTGATAGAATTGGAACACGGATGGAGGAAATTTATTTTATGCACTGTTTTATGATCCATCTTTACAATAGCTACTTGAAGAATACTGAAAATGTTGTATACATAGTTGGCCAAACGCCTCCTTGTATCCATTTTATTCCATTTCCGTCGCACTTTTTAAATATTCAAGACAGCAAATTCAAAAAACCACATTCTTTCAATTTTGTAAAGAATTCAATTTGCAGAATTGGAGTTTTATTTATTTTTGCTACAAATAACAAGTAAAAGTGTTTTAAAACTTACATAATTTTTTGCAATATCAAGGGAAATGCGTGTAATTGGCCTAATGGAAGCATTGAGAACGTAAAAGGCTGTCACATCGCATCCAGTCATTACTTATGCATAGACTATATGTGGGCAAAAAGAGGATGCGGATAGGAGAACAGTAGAACAGCCCATCAAATGGAGGAGCCATAACTCTTCCTCGAAACGCTCATTTTTATGGACGGATGACTCGGGAAAACGAGCCAGTAATTATTTAGGTTTTGGCATAAACACATCACATCCATGTAGACATTTTTCATGCTTTTTCATCCGAGTTGGCTCATTCATTGCTCATTCTCCCGTATGCTAATGGCCCACCACACAAACACTCCAACCAACATCTCGATCCACATTCACACAAGTCTCCAAATTCCATGTATTGTATTGTATGAAACTGTAATGTAGTGTGAGAGGCGAGATGTGGGTTTGCAATATTGCACAAAACTGGAGCAAAATACGGGAGAAAGTACGTATACATTTATACATGTACAGAGACAGGAACTTGGTGGGATGTAGACGGTAGAGACATGACTGCATTAAACTAGACAGTTAGAGTTGGAGTTTGAGTTTCTTCTCTCTCCCGCTCCCTCTTTGTCAAGAAATCTCTGATTTAATGCATTGGAATAAGTAGACGACTGCTGGCTCTTCATCTTGTTCCGTTCCCTTCACTTTTCTACTCTCCTTTTTGTCTTGGTGGAAGTCCTCTTTCACTTACGCCGTATACACAGCACAAGCACACATTAATACAGATACATTCGAATTTCAAGCAATTCAATGGAAGAACGCAAGAAGCGCACAGAGCGAGTAATAATGCCTATTTTTCAAACTCAAAAATATTTACAAGAACACAAATAGAAATGTACGCAGCAAATTTAGAGAAATGTGGAGAAAATTCAGTCATCTGTTAAGGCAACAAAATAAGCCAGATAGATAGTCAACTGGTTATATGTACAAACCTTCAACCAAAACTGAGACAAGAGAGCAGAAGAAAAGTAAGATAGGAAGACGAGAGAAATTTGTGCCGTTTCGCTAAGTGTGTCGTCTCCTTGTTTTTGTGACTAGGGCAATTATTTAAATTAACCAAAAATATTTTATTCACTCTGTGTGCACTCTCAACTTGAACTTAAGCACTTTTGCAAATCTCCACCTCTAGGAAAAGTAGGTGAGAGTGTGGTTTGAATTCCAAAACTCGACTTTCACCCAGGGAAACATTCTTCATCCTATATTTTCAAGAGGCAAGTTTCCACATTAATTTTATCTCCCGATTCCCATTCTTATATGTGTAGTCATAGAATGAATGAACACACTTAATTCATACGTACTCAAGTAAATTAAAGGTGAGCTCACATTATCAGCTCAACTAGAGAATGGATTTTTTTCACTGCAATTCAAACAATTTTGGGATTTGTATGCAGCTTACATTTTAGTAGTGCGCGAAACTATGCAAAAACTGTAAATTGATACATTTAGTCCATTGAATCACATGCAGAGTTTTTAAAATGTTCTTTATAAATTTCATTCAGAAGAAGAAGAAGAAAAAACTTAAACGGCGAAAAGTAATATCAGGTTTTGCTCTTGCTTTTGTTGCTGTGACGTTTGCTTTAAAAAAATTGTCCACGTCCCTAAAAAATCCTAGTAAAATTTTGTGGAGCACAAAACGATCGTAGTTTGCAGGCTTTTTCTTTATGCAAAATGGATGGAGAAAATAGAAAATTTCTGTGTATGACGACTTTCTTCGAGCAATCTAAAATCCTAGCCGTCAGTTCGTTTCAAAAAAAAAAACCTTGAACTAAAAGGAGAAAACGGGATCCTGACGACTCACGAGGACGACTGAAAACAAGGAAGGAGGTCGATAATCGTAATAATAACGTAAAGTATAATGTAACGTATCTTGTAGGTAATGTTTGTAATGTGTCTCGAGCATAATGCAAGAAAAATGAGCACCTCGTCGACTCAACTCGAGTGCTTCTTCAGCAAACAAGCAGCAGCAGCAGTTGCGAGGAAGAAGAGGAGGCGGAGGAGAAGACATGGAACGAGAACAAGAAAAAGACCTGCCATTAAAGTCCATATTATGTTTACTGTTACTTTTGCCTTGCTTTTACTTCAATTCTAAACTAACGACAAGCTTCAGCCACAACTAACTACATACTACATACATTCACGTGCATACATACACACACACACTTATGTAACTACAATGTACAACTACATCGCTTCTCCATGAATTGCAACGCATTTTCCTTCCTTTCCCCAAACGCTGAAACTTCTTTTGCTTTTGTGACAATAAAAGTAAAGATTTGGTGAGAGCAATGTATTGAAACAGAGAGAAGACTTCCATCCACATTTTCCACAGGTTCTCCTCAAACAGGGACAAACAAGACAGCCATATACAAAGACAGACAGACAGACAGACAGGGAAAACAAACTTTCCTCCGTATTCAGCATCTATCGATTTTACGTCATTGAGGCTTGCCATCAAGCTGCTTATGTTTCTTTCGACTGTCTTGTCGACACGATGCAACTTTAGGTGAGAACAAATGTAGCTGTACAACGACAAACAACGGAGAAATCCAACTGCACTTGTATAATATCTCCTCCAGTTTTCTCTGTGTCTTGAGCACTCAACGTTTTCCATAGGTTTTCCATTATTGTGACGTCTAACTGTAACTACACGCTGTAAAAACTGCATACATTGTACTCGACCCTTCATGGTTGTCCTGGACGTAGACTTTTGATTCTTTTCAAGTAAAACCCTGGAGAGTATCGATATCCATATCGGGAAGATAGCACATAAATTCAAAACTAGAAATGCATTTCCGCACTTCAAAACTTCCGAATATCAATGTCAATGTCAATGATGAAACCAAAGAAATCGAACGAGAAAATTCTGAATACTAAAAGGCCAGAAAAAGTGTTGCAGGGGAAAAACCTTTGGGACTGTGCAGCATTGAAAATAATATTTTTAAAAAAATCACTGTATTTTCTCACTCTTGCTGATGAACAGATAATTGTTGCGAGACTGATTTAAATATTTTTAATGTTCAAACGTGCCGAAAACCTTTTCTGCCTTTGTTTAAGGTGTAAAATGCAGTACTCAAAAATATGCGTTTTATCCTGGATCCTTTTGCCCATCTTTTTTCCCGTTTTAACCATATTGTTCTCCGTGTTTTTGTTGACTGTTATCAATTCATGTGAAAGGTGAGAGCTTGGATTGAGGGTTTAATTTCAAAGGTGTAAGAAATCCAAGCTGGGGTGATGATTTCAAAGACGTGACGATTTTCATCTTTTATCTTCATTCATTTGTACGTATATGTATGTACACTATCGCCACAGCGTTAAATTTATACCTGATCGTTACAAAAAGATATTTATTTGCTTGACAGAGTTTCCTGTCTCACCTCTTGCACGTCGCATATCACAGACAAAAAATGAGTTTTATTCATTAGTCTCCTTCCTTCCCCGTTCTGTTTTGTTTCAAACAAGGAGGAGTTCCGAGAATCAAACACTTGAAGAATCAGAATCTAAATTTACAGACGAGACGACAAACCACGCTAGAAATATAAGCCGCCACAATCAGATGTATGTATGTAGATATAAATATATATGGGCCTCTTTGTTCATTGAATCTTTTGACGAGAGAGGTGTTGAGTCTAATCGTGAGACAAGAGACAGATACAGATAATTGTCAGGGATTTTCATTGAAACTGGCTGGAAATTTGATCCGCTTCTTCCCCCATAAAAAGGGTTGTACATTGGACATTGTACCAAAGCGTTACATGCTAGATGGTTTTTACTATTTTTTCTACGTTCATCCTTTTCTTCTCAATTTCAACTATACAGTTTTACATTGAACAGTCGTTGAATGTTATCTTGCCGGGCAATAATTATTTTCTAACTATAATATTTTTGTTTTCATTTGTATGTATTTGCTCTATACGCATTTTTTAACTGTCCGGTTTTCAAAGCTGGACCGTTGTCCATTTTCAGCCCAGGAAAAATTTTGTTGTCCACAACAAAATGAAAATTCCCACCCTCAAGTTTTGATAAATATGTGTATTGTGTATGTACAATGTACAGATATGCATAGAGATAGATACTATAAGGTGTATTCCACGTCACATTAATTTTTTCATTTTATTCAATTTACATTTATTTCAACTGACACGCACATGAAATTTAAAAAGCCCCATGGATAATGTTGAGCGTCCCCGTCTTAATCGGTCTCTATCTGCATGTTTTGAGTCGGGATATCTAGATTTTAAGGGGGAGTATGTAAGTACTACACAATACAGAAAGAGTACAAAATACAAGTCTCTGTTGTGAATATAAACTAAATTTGTTTTCACTTCCTCCAAGCAAATTGATAGATTTGAATCAAAATCGAATCTAAATAACACATTCAGATCGACGGCTGTGTACTGCAAGGGGGAGAAAAAACACGAGTTGATGGATGATGAAATGGATAAAAAAGACACAAACAAACGACATGTATCCATGATGTAAGTATACATATGTATATAAAATATTTCCTCTACTCTCCCTCTACATTTGAATTGAATGAGTGTGTAATACACTGCATACAGTGGGATAATTTCGACTTGGTGGCCTAGTTTGATCGCCTGGTGCCAAAACCCATTAGGACCAACGTTTTTATCAATGCGACTCAAACTCCCCTCATTACAATTTACTCTCCTCCCTCCGCCATCTCTACGTACATACTCAATGCTAAATACATTGGATCGGATAATATTGCTGGTGCTTTACAACATTTTACATTTCACTCAGGACGGCTGGGCAAAAGGGTTCTGCTTTTCGCTTTTCTTTTCATTTTCATCCTCATATCGTTCCTCTCGATCAAAAAATGCGTACGACGAAGGGCCCACTCACTCTCTTTCCCTCTCGTGCTGCCCCTATCATGTAATTATTCCACTTTGGAAATTGCAAAACTACGCATACTACCAAGTGCATGAAGGGAACGACGCTCTGTTTTCCGTTGGACCCTTCAAACACTAGACAGGGCAGTCGGTCGCTACTTTCCCAACTTTATTTATGAGCGATCATCATCATGTCTTTTTTTTTGCTCAGAGATAATGATAACTGAACTGAACTGAGCCCGAACCCAAACTGAGGGGAGAAGGTGCGATGAAAATTTAAAGCTATACATATCTATATTTTGAATTATACAGTTCTTGTATCATATCATATCAAATTTTGAGATCCCCATTGAAAATTCTGCCTCCCCCTTCACTTATCTCTCTTTAATCTTGTCTCTAATCCATGTATCGATGTATCATCATTTTGTGTTGTACATGGAGAGAAGCTTTTATATCATCGGTAACAAAATAACGACAACCGACAAATAGCACTCTTAAGGTTCAATTCTCAACTTTCTCTGTTTCTAATGGACCTCAACCCAAAGTCCTAAACATCTGAGTTGGTAAAGGAATTGCCATTAAAATTTGCTGTAGGTTCAGCTGCCAATAATTTGTGCATTGTAGTATTACTGAAAAACAAGGTTTACTTACGGCATGTACCATAATAAACTACTTATACTAAAAACATTTTACTTGGCCGAATTTTGGTCTACAAAAATCAGCATTCAAGAAAACAAGCTCGGTTACCTATATTTCGCGAACTGCTCTCGTAATTCTTTTCTACTCATCTTTATAAAAGCTAAAAATAATGAACAAAGCATAAACAAAGAAAGTATCTCAACTTTTCCCTTTTCTTTTATTACACATTTGCAGCCTGCAACCATCATCATTTAGCTTTAAGTTGGAGAACCTCTTTGTTTTTGTATTTTAGATCTGTAAACTGTGGTGCTAATACCTGCATATATTAACCATAACAATAATGATAATGAACATAATACGGATAAGGACGTTGATAAATAAGCAAGCCTTTGGGGTAGCATGTGCTCCATTTTTCAATACAACTAATACTAAAACTCAAACCTATGGCTATAGTCCAATAGTAATAATAGTAATGATAATTCTTGTCTGTCTGTTTGTTTGAGTTTGTATTTGTATAGTTGTGCTTTGTCTATGTGTGTGTGGGGCCACCTTTTTTCTTTTTCTTTTGCATGTAAAATGACATTTGTTTCGTTCAAACTTCAAAACGTAGAATGAGAATTTAGACGGACTACGATGGTGATGATGATGGTGAGAGTACTTTCCATTTCATTTTCACAAAGGATTGGGTCTCATGTGCACTTATACATATACATAGATATAAAATCGTAATGTGTTTTCAATTCAACAGTCATTATCAGCAAGTTGGTTGATGACTACAAAAAATGCGGTGGAAAAAGTGTGAAGATAAATGCAATGCGGGACTGTTTTTTCTCTCTTCTATTTACATTTGCCCATGTGTCCGTGTGTTTGGACTTTGAGCATGCATATACATACATAATACATACATATACAGGGTGTTCAGCATTAAACAGGACAGTTTTGAAAAATCATATCTCTGGAACCACCGCGAATATTGACATGAAGTTAAAATTCACTTGTGGACAAAGAACGAAAGTTTTTTTCAGAATATCTACCAGACTCCAGGTGGCGCTGGTCTCGG
>JAQIVE010000624.1:0-34238 GCA_034698285.1 Sminthurinus bimaculatus
CCGTTGCCAAAAAAAACTGACAAAAATACTGCTTAAAGTCTCTAAAGAATCCCTGGCTTTTTAAGCTTTACTTGTTTCATTTTATGCATGTTCTTCTCGTCGTTGTTGTCCCACCGTCAAAGGGAGCATTTCAGACCTTACAAAATAAAAATGCATAAATAAGGCGAATGTCAAATGGTTATCTGTATCTTCAAACACTGTGTATAGCTTTGGATCAGCATTCAAGAACATGAAGTAAAAGTACATTAATATTTATAAAATTTAATAAATTTGACTACTAATCTAATCTTAATAGCACACAGGAATTTTTCTTTGATAACCTTTGACGACTTTTTTGTTTTTCCAACAATTTGTCCCTTGTCCTGTTATAGTATACGCACTGTTTTGGAGGAAAATGTCTAGAACATCATCTCACAGTTCTTGGTCACATTTTTTTATACTTTCAACTTTCGTCTCATGCCTTTGGGGAAAATAAAATTCAATTGCCCGTAAAATATTGTAACTTGATTCACGATTATCGAATTCCTAATTTCTAGATCAAACCAAATTTTTATAGGATTTTGCAAACATGATAAGTAAAACAAGGATTTGTTCCCATTTTTTTCAATTCGTATACATTTTAGTTTTGACCAGTTACGACTAAAAAATTGGACCTTTTGAATCTAGTATACGAGATTTGCCTTCATGATTGTAGATAAATGTTAAATCTTAAGGAAACATCTTGCAACCTAGGAATGATGAACTTGAAACATAGAAATTTGTTCAAAAACTAGTCCTAAAATTTTATTAAAACTAAGCGTTCTTAAATGATGCAACAAAAATAACTTTTAAAGTTGTAAACAGTATGACGTTCGCTTTACTTTTGTCAAATATGATATATCATGCAAAAAAGACATTAAACGTAGATGTTGCATGTGAGTATATAGTGTTCGACCTTGACTATTTAGTTCAAAAAAGGTGAATTTATCTTTTATGTTCGTTTTTTCAGCATTGAACTTGTACTTTGAAAAAAAACAAAGCTCTTTCCGTAAAATAGTTCCAACAAACAAATGTAATTGATGAGATGTCAGTTTAATGCGTAATGAAGACGTAATGCTCGTGTACAGTTGACACTACGAGATGCGAATAATGGCAAAAAAGAATGCTGTAAAACACGAGGGCGTGGATCATACCATATCAACTGCATGCACATTGTACATATTATACTGATGACTGACTATCTCTATCTGTTTGTGGAGATTTGTGAAAAGCGGTGCTTCAAACGCATAGACTCTCAACTCTTCGTATTGAAACATTGACAATTCCTCATTCCAAGCACTTTATTGGGCATTAGTACATTGTACAATCAGTGCAATTCACGATTGAATACGCCGAAAGTGAGTTACATCTTGAAATATATAATAGAGCGTGTCTATAGACTTCAACTCAATGTGGTGAATAGATAGATAGAAAAATGCTGTCTGTATTATTATTGGATTGACATTGACAGTTTGGAGATTTAGTAGAGTCATTATTCGAATTTATGATTTTGATGACTTTTTTATAGCTCATCAACTCCTCCGTTTCTTTCTCCCTCCTCTCACCCTCTCTCATACTCATTCACCTCCCAGCTTAGCCATGAAACAGAGATACACAATTTTATAGCTTCTTTTGACTCTTCCCTCATGTATGATTGCTCTCTCTGGTCTGGATGTTTAACTCGCATGCCATTATGCCATCAAATATCAAACATTCGTGTACTTATAATAAAATGTGCATGCAATACTTATATGTACATTTACTCATCATGTGTACTCTTATTTGAATAATGAAATTCTTGAGTATAAATGGAGATGAATGTGGATATTGAAAATAAAAGCGGCGGTACGTTAGATTTTCGCATATAGACATACAACATTTATTATGTACTGGTTATGTATAGCAGGAAATTGTGTTTTGTCGGGTCCAAAATATGTATATTATTCAGTGGATTAGCACAATAATTGCACTTGATGTATATGATGTTGATATACTTCATTAACAGCATCATATCATGTAATAAAAATATTGCAGTACAATATATCAGTGTAATGCAATACAAACGTCCTCATATCCGAAACAATTTAGTTTACGACCAGCTTAAATTTAATTCCGGACAATATTACTAGTAAAGTAATGTAATGCACAGTAATTATGACCATGTTATAAGTATAGTGTGGAGCTTTTTGTGAAACACAAAATATCATTGAGACAAGATGAAAGGCAGATTCCTCACACGAGCCGACAAGAGCTGAGATATTACATTGTATAGAAAGTAAAACGAATGACAAAATTTGCCATTATCGGTTTATTACACGTTACATATACTCGTAGTATACTTACAAATATCTTACTCATATAAATTTTCTCCTAGCCTTAAATGCAGAATATAATTCAATGACCAATAGAATATTACGCAGATATACTGTGTAAAAATGCATACATTCTGCCCTATTGCATGTTTCATTTTGGCCGATTGCTCAATTCTTCTAAGATATATTATAACCTATGTGTAGCTTATAGTGATAAAAGTTATGGCCCAAATGTATTGAATACACATTATGTATAGATATTTTTGTGCTTCATATTTATTCGGATTCTAGATAGTTAATGTTGTGCAACTTAATCATGTCCATGTCATCAGGGTGAATGGTAAAGATAATGATGTTAGCAGAAAAATATTTTTGAAAGTAGAATTCAGTTCTAATATACCTAGACATATTATACATAATATTATGTATACATTTTCCCGGGCCAGTATATTAAACGGATAGATAGACAAAGCAAATAATGTTTGCTTTTGAATAACAATGAGAAAATAATACGACTCGACCATTAAGTTGGTCTTACATCTCCAGCTGACCATGTTAGCTAATAATAATGTAGAAATGTAGAATATATCCAAAAGTTTCATCGTCAGTTTCAGTTTCATTTGAACATAAATTTATCATAAATACATATTACCAGCATCCTTATTGGCCAGCTAATAGGAATTAAAATGCAGATCAGAAGGGGATTGGCAGATGGCATTATTATGCCGGAGAGTGAAATAAGGTCTGAGATTTGAATTTTAAGCAGTATACATAACGAAAACAACAATTGAAATAAACTGTTATGCATGTTTAGGGCTCACTTTGCAGCACACGTTGTTTTTATACCGTGCTGTGTGGAGAGTTTGGCATCTAATAATATAATGCTAAAAGTTTATCCCATGACTGTATAATGACTTTTTGTACTAATTAGTTGTTGTATGTTGTGTATTTTGAGCTGCTATTTTGACAAACTATCTATAGCATACTAAATAAATCAAGCGATTATTTATTTTCCAAAAAAATGAAGGCCAAAGTTTTTTTTAAATGTACCAAATTACCTCATGTAACAGTAGGTCTATTTACAAAACAAATAATTAAAGAATAAATCCCAAACTAATAGTAAAGCTCTACAGCAAACTTTATTTTTTATTCAATATATAAACAGTAGTCAATGTCAACAGTCAACATCAAATTTTAAAATGTTTCAACCAGATACGTTATAGAGAGTAGAGAATAACAAAAACTTCCTATATGTAATCATTATCAGTGTATCTGGGTTTTTATTTTATGATCTTTGGTCACTAACAGCGATCAACATTACATCCTAGTTTAAACTATATACATAGATAAACTATAAAACGAAGCTAAAGCATAGAGTGTAATAACAATAATGAGGCATAATACACTTTCATTTATTATTATTAGTCAAGGATTGGTTCTATATTTAGCTGTTTATGTCATATACATAGTTAGAGCTTAAAACACCAACAGATTTTTTTAATCCCTGCTAAGCTGCTATGGAATTAATACTTGAATTTTAATTTTATGTTTTTACTACTGGAAAATTATGCAACTGTAACATGTGATTTAAATCAAATCATCAAATCAGCCTTTTTCCTATTTGCATGACTGTCTGAAGCAGAATAATGATTAGAAACCCTATAACAATGTAGAAAAAATCCTAAACTAGATACCATGAATTTCGCAGTCCAGCAAGTACTTTAATTTCTTTGTACTATTTAGCAAGAATTTTCAAAACAGGAAAAACGTCAAAAATATCTAAAGTGTATACCATTTTGCGACATAATGCATATAAAATCATTTTGCCAAAGCTTTTAGTATTATCGGCAATAAATGTACTTTTTTCCTTTTTAAAGAAACAAAGAATACCCGACTAGGTTAGGGTTTCTCGGTTTTCGGACCATCTATAAACCTCAATACCTACATTAAAATAAAGACTGCTGGCCACCCTCAATGTTTTCAATGACAAAGAAAAACCATCATGTGCATAACTGATGGGCATTTTTCCAAGGTAAAATAACGAGTTTTCTTTTCTACTTTTTTCGGTTTTATGTCACGATACTTGTTTTGACCGCAATATTTTTTCCATTGCGCCTACGATTTCATCACCAAATCCGAATTCCATCTTTTTGTCCTTTATCATTTATACATCATTTCATGACTCACGGTCAAAAAAAACGACTGGAAATAGAAATGATCCATCATCGTAATATTGTTATATATACAAGTTGTAGGCTTGATTGATATTCTGGAGTCAAGCATGTTTGCTTAACAGAAAATTTTTATGCTTTCAAAGTTTATGAACAAAAAAGCTTTTCCACATATCATATCGAACCAAATTTTCTATGGTAGAATATATTGAAATGGTTCAGCTTTCCCCTGTTCGTGTGACATGCTTATACATACAACACTCAACATTGATATGAATAGAATACATACAACAGAACGATGCGGATCAAACCGGATATTTAAAATGCATAAACTGCACATTTCTTGTAATCGTAATTAATACCTTCGGATTTGTCCGACAGCCCAAGTCTATAGTGTATGACGTCGTATCGGATTCTTTTGAAAAAAAACTGAACAAGCTACATACAAATGAAATTATCTTCGTCTACAATCTGCGTGTGTATGGTATATACTGCCGATTTCAATTTCAACTGATACAACTATACAATGACGAATTCTTATTAAAAATTCGGATCTCCAATCGATCATTGTTTGTCGTTCTTCATCGCCATTTTTGTCTCTGTCATCGCTGGAGGACTTTCAGCGAAGAATACAAAAAAGAATAACTACTTGCTACTTACTTGTAGGTGTACAGTGTACAGTCTATACTTTGTATTGTTTTGTATACATTGTATCTACTTTGTGCATTCACAATCCATAATCGTTTTTCACAATGCTTTCAACTATCAAGTAAAGCAAAAGTTTTTTTTTGACAACATTATTTCAAACAAAGACAAAACGAAATGCGATATACAAGGACGCAATGAACTCTCCGAATCCACATGTCTGTCTCCACACACACTCTTCATTCAAACTCATTAAATTATAGAACGAGGCTTGCTTCCTTTCCGTTTCTCTTCTCTTTATTTTTTTTCATTTGCGGTCATGCCGTGCTTCTCAGTTCAGACGTTAAATAAAGTCCAAAAGTCTGCAGGTTGAAATTTTAGCATGGGATGAAATGTGTACATACACGACGACGACACGACAGCAACCAGTCTAGGGCATTTACCATTTACATTTACCTTTTACGCATTTGCCATTCCTTCTTCCTTTTCCTTATATGAACATGTCCGAGTGAGCGTTGTTTTGAATTGTGTGTGTATGGATGGAATATATGGATTATGTATATGTGTGTATAATTCATGGAGTGTGTGGTTGAGATGGCTTTTCGCTTTCGTGCTCATATTGTTCACAATACATCTATCCGTATGATATTTTGTACACATTTTCTATGTACAATTAACAAAGTGTGCGTGCCGGTCAAAGCTTGGAAATGCTAGACCAATCGCCGCTACTGCTCCTTTATTCGTTTTCAATGCGAAATTTCTCAGGTGAAAAATTCAAGTAGAAAAAGCCTATTGGCTGCAAATGGAAAATGGAGGGGAAATGGAAGAAAAGGCTGCATACTTTGCAGTTCACTGTTTGCAGTTTGGCCAGTACAATGATTTTTTTCATACAATATAACATATGAGCATTTAACTTGCTTTCATCAAATATTCCTTTTATTTTTCTCTTTAATGTGAATCTCATCAAATGTTAAATAAGCCGGCCTGTCCACCCTCAATTATTATTGTGAATTTTAATTGAGTGTTACATAATAAAACGGGGGTTGATATTCTATGATACAATGATATATTATAGATACAGATCGTATACGGTATATGTACATAATATGTATGTGTATGTAGTCATCTTCTGCAAACACTTCGATAAAGATTGTAATAAATGCGTTTTTTCACATGGCATATTGAAAATTTTGATAAATGCAAAATAAATGCCTGTCATACCATCGTCAAAAGATTAATGAGTCATCCGCCCATCCATCGAGTATTGAGAGTGATTAATTTGTTTGCTTTGTTGTTGTTTCCTATATTACTTCTTGTTATTCTGTTTCTTGCTCCTTGTCATCTCTTCATCATCCACGTGGAGCTGTTACCAGTACATACATATACATAGATACATAGTACTCACAGTAAACAGTAAATTCTATGAAAAAATGTAATATTTAGAAAAATACCTGCAACTCACACCGGCTGAAAATCATCATGCATAAATTATGAGGGAATGAACCACGTGCTTTTGCCTTTTAATACACAAAATATGTAGTTATGTATGCGCGAGGTACAACATTCAACACAAATCAACATACAGGAAAAAACATACGTAATTCGCCTGAGGGAAAATCTGAACTACTCACACACATATATTACAAGCTTATAAATGATAAATAAGTAGACGCAGTTCAACAGAATGATATGAACTTTGGTAACTACGTACATATATAAACAACAATATTTATATACGTACCTACAATAAGTCTACATACAATCAGCCATCTCATATTGTCAGCTTTAAGAAGGTAGTTATTTACAAAATGAATAGCAAATGCATATGCTTAGAATTCGCGTCATACTATCACATGCAGTCGTTGCAGTTAAATTAATGTACAGTGCATACAATCATCCTTTTCTCCAGGAATCCATCAAATAAAAAATGACAAATTATTACTTCTTCTTCTTTCATTTTCTTCCAACTTGAACTTTAACCCCTCAATCAAATCATTTGTAGGCTCCACATTTGATTTTAGTCTGGAATTAGTCAACTTCAACTTCATGCGTATGTATTAGATGTGGACATTAGATTGCAGACTAGGGGGAAATCGAGAGTTAAAAAAGTTTAAGTAAAAATTCAATAATATAGTGCCAACAATGCAGTGAGATTGGGTTATTGTAATTCACTATGATTACAGCTATGGCAAGGATGATAATATAATTTTGTCTTGTCTCTTGTTGAACTTGGGCTTGGACTTGAATTTAAAGAGGTTGTCATAAGGGGAACTCTATCCAGGAAATTCACAAGTGTATAGTAATATGTATAACATAAGAACTCTCATCTTCTCCCTACTCCTTTCTTCCCGTCCACTCCAATGTATACTTGAGAAACTCTAGAACATTCAATAACGTGTCTGCCTAAGTATGCCTTGCGTATGCCTGTGTATTGAAAGAGAGAGTCATAAAAAATTACAAGTGGAAGACAATAATGAACAGTTTTTTTTCCTGTCCGATGCATCTACGCTATGTATGGACAAAAAAGTACAGTAAAACCTTGATTTTGTTACACTGACCAGTTCCATAATTGTACAAATGTATGAAATTCAATTTACTTCATCCAAATATTTTATAAAAGTATTTTCAGTTAAATAAAACTCACTCATTTTGTCATATCGCTTGGGTTTAAAACTATCGAAATTATTTTTAGCTCTTAAAACTATAACCATAACTAATAATATTTGTAATTAAAAATTACGAGTTTGAAACTTTTTACAAATTCCTTACAATTTACAATTCAATACTAAAATAAAGGTTTTATTGTATTTGAGTTTAAACAGTTTCTTCACTGCTTTACCGAGAGTCTTCTCATAATATCCACACTCGTACTCATACACATTCTTATGATGCCCATGATGAATAGCCAAGAATTCAGAGCCGGAGGGAACTCTTCATGTCAATAGCGAAAGGGGACTGTTGCACAGAATAGTGCAGATACATACATAGATAGATACAAATACAGACACAGAACCTCAACCACAGCAGCCCGGCCCAGAACACGCAGAAGAAGGAAAAGCAAAAGAAGACATATAATACAAAGTTTTGATATGATACAAAGATTAAACGTGTGTAGACATTTTGTTCTTCGGTTCTTCCTCTGGCTTCGGCTTTGCCGAGTACATTAATGATGTTAACCATGTAAATAAATGTATCTGTGTACATTGTGTATCCTATAATGTCGTCGCCGTTATAAAGTGTGTACGGCTTTGGATGGAGACTTTAGATGTTAAATTGATACATAGAAGTAAGCGAGTAAAAAATACTATGTAGCTGTGTACGAAAAGGAAGGAGAGAAGAGCAATGGACTATTCCCATTTCACATTATGGTACATTATAAATATAAATAGAGTCAGTCACATCTCGAGACTCGAGCTAGCTGTGTGTTATCGTCATTATACAGGACAGAATTCTCTGCGTGCACATACTTGCATGTACTTCCCATGTACTAAGATAAAATATGATACGAGGAAAATCTACAGTACATGATTTGATCTGATTTGATTGGATTTCATACATACAGTTGTCTCTATGGATAAAAAATAGAAAAGTCCATGAATTAACTATGTATCTAGTTTCTCCTCTCGATTAGTTTTCTTTCCTTGATATTTTGAAGGAATTATCGCTTTAAACATGTTGAAGTAGAAAATACTATCATCTTTATTGTTATTGTTATGAGAAACGATATGGAAAGTTGTAACTTTCCGACGACAAGTTGAGAGGAATACATACAGCTGAGAAAAAATGAAAAGTATCTTCCTACTGCCTACGTAACCTACGCAATTTTCTTCATCTTGTTTGAAAAGCTGAGCTTGTTGTGTAATTTTTCGTCGAGTATTTTCTGCCATATCATTTGTTGGCAAGTACATACATGCAAAGTATGGAGGAAAATGTATACAAAATTAGGGATGAAATGTAAATAATGAAAGTAAAAATGTGAAAAAAAGACTTGCGATTTTTTTCACATTTTTTGATGCTAAAAACCCAAAATGTCTTAGTAGCAACAAGTTACAAGTTAAACTCGTAACGCACATCTCGCAAGTTCATTCGTGTCTCATGAAGAAGATTTATTGGAATCATTTGGTTCATTTTACAATTTGCAAGTGTGCATAAAAAGTGAAGGAGTTCGTACTCATATGCCATCAGCCATCAGGCCAGAGAGTTTAGAAGAAGAAGAATTATGCATAGAAGTGAGTGCAAGTGGAAGCAAATCATAACATGGCCCATGACAACAAGGATAAAATTGCAACATCAACACATTGAACTAACCTTTGGCAATAGAAACTGTATGAACATTGTGCGCTATAGCATATTCCATTCAGCTGTGCTGAGTATCTGTAATTAAGTCCAAGCTGTGAAGATGGAAAGGAAGAGAGAAAGAAAAAAACCGAGAAATGTTTTTAAATGACATGTGTTTAATATGTATGTACTTTTAACTGGGGGCAACTTCTTATTTTTGTGCATTCTTCTTTCGATAAATTAAACACTCCATATTTTTCCTTGTATCTAATTTGGGGACTAAAGTTCTGCCCAATTATCATGTTTTTCTGCACAATATCCTCATTCTACATCTCTTTGTTTTCTTCATTATCTGGTGCAGATTGCAAATTGTAAATAAACAAGAGTAGGAGTCAAAATTCTGAAGTAGAGCTAGAGAAGTAACAGAAGATGCACAAGAGAAAATAGAAATATGAAAACAGCTGATAACTAGTTAATAATTAGCATTGACAAATATTTGCAATTCGTAAAAGATTATCAACATATTAACAACGACGTATGTTGAAGTTAACAACAGAGATTGTAATGATGCACAAAATTCTTGGGCTCAACGTTATTATTATGCAAGGAAGGAAAATTGTGGTAATAACGTTATATAATTTTCTTTATAGGATATAAAAGAGCGTGACAACTACTGCAAACTTAGACAAAACCCAGGAAAAAGAACAAACAGAGAATGCTGCAAATAAGAAAAGTATTCTACAAGTGGAAAAGATTTGTTACCACTACTAAATATGGGCGTGTGGATTTTGTTTATAGCTATTTAAAACTAAATTAGCAAATATGTTAACGTCCTTAAATATGCTGAAATAAGGAATAAGTTATTTGAACTCGTTTTCCTCGCAGATGAACGTCGGCTTGTATGCAATAAACTATAGTTTATTTCTAGCAAAGATGTATTTTGTACTTGTTCTTTTTTAATTACAGTACATATTCTTTATATTCTTACTTTGGTGTGTTTATTCTACTTTTACCAATGACTCACGTCTTTAATTCCCAAAAATCGTAATAAAAAGAACGAGTTTAAAATTCTCCTTCAACTGACTAATTGATATATAAAGCCAACTTGATTCTACAAAAAAAGCGTCACAGCATCATTTTACTTAAGAAAAGAGTTGAAGGGAATATGGAAGGCAAAGAAAAAAAGAAAGAGGTTCCAAAAAAGCTCAACTTACAACAAGAGCGAATTTTAATCTCAAACAGTCTAGCTAAATAGCGTGCGATTACGGATTAAGGTAATCTTATTAATAGTTTTACTACACGGAAATCCATGCAAACAACAAAAAAACTCACACACGGAGAGACACGAGCCCATGAGTAAGTATTACATACATACAACTAATGACTGTAAAATAGACTGTGCTCGAATAATATGCGTGATGCTTGATACGTATAACTCACGAATCCTGTGAATTTCAAAATGTAGGACACACCTCACGTGTGTGTTTAAGAAAGATTTAGTGCTTGCTCACTTTTCCTGGTAGAATCAGTTCCTGGAGCGTTCTGCGTTTTGGCAAGAAAACTTTACTTGGAACCCTTGAAATTTGAAATCAAATGTGAATTCTCGGGCATGGGCCAAAAATATGCTCGAGATTTCTTAAATTTCTTTGTTCTCCGACCGTTCTACTCAGTAAGCAAGTTTTCCTGACCAGCTCACAACTTTAGGTTGATCAGGTCAACCAAGAAGGTATTACGGAAATTCATAAGATGAATTGGATTTCAATCCAACCTAACTTGTTTTCATTGTTTTATACGAGCGTAATTTTTAAACAGCGCATTACGTACTCATTTATATGTTTATTTATTACCAAAACTTAATGAGAGCATCATTAAACATTGCGCAATGAAATAAATTGGAGGGGGTGATAAATTATCCGGGATGTTCCAGACTCCTTATGTCCTTATTTTGTTCTTTAACTATAAACTTTCCCACTTAAATCCCTCCTTGCAATAATATATAATAATGATTGGCATTATGCTCTAAATTCGTACATTTCTCTACTCCAAAATTCCATGATTGCTGTGTTTAAAATTTATATTCCCTTCAATTAAATATAATGGTGGTTTCATGCATCATTTTTGGACCTACTTTTTCATGTATGCATTTGTTTTTGGCATAATTATATTGTCATTCCAAGGCAAATACGCAAAAACTAAAATAAACTAAAAGCCTTACTTCAAATCCTATACTTTTATAGAATACAAACCTGTAAAGAAGAAGTATAAGAAGACCTCAAAGTTTATGTTTGTTGAGATACCTCGTAAATTCGTTATGAGGTTTTAAAAAGTTGAATTGATGCTCGTATATAAACAACAGACAAAAAGAGCGAATTTCTTCGCAAATGGACGGTGGACAATGGACAATGGAAAATTGTCAATCCTGAACGGATTCAGGATTTCAACGTGGGTGAATTGGATTGCGTGCAAAAACCAACAACAACTAGCGGAGCGATGCACAGCTAAATGCTAAATAAGTCTGGACTCACCTTCAGCAGATATGTATACGTATACTTATTTACTCACACATACACTTTCCTGTTCTGTACCTTCAAGTAAAGGTATCCAGATGGTTTTTTACGAGACGATGGTCAAACATGAAAGATACAAACTGGACGGAACAGAAGTCATAAAAAATTAAATTTTTTTTAATTATTTCACAATTTACTGCTCTTAGATTTCAAAGAAGATGACGAGTATCGAACTATCCTGTTGTAGCTACAGGTTTTAGGCCCAGGGCCTAAGTTGTGAACGTAGGCCAGGCTTTTGATTCAAAAGGCAAGAAACCATTCAGAGGCTTTTACTTTAAGTTTGAGTCCAGAGCCTCATAACAATTTTATCCATATTTTATATACAAACATGCCCCACATACATACATGGCTCAACAGATACACATCAAAATATATGTATACTCAAGTTTATATTTTACCTATACAAATAACATTCTGAACCATATTATCACGATCCGCAAAAGCTAACTAGGCAAAGTATTAGCTCGTCCTCATATAGCCATGCATCGTAATATCGTCATTTGAATTAAAGCTAATTTACATGAACAAAGGTATCGACTGTCTCTTTCTCGTCCTATGGAAGTAGAATTTCAACCTTCCTTTACTATAATATGCATGTATTATATTATCTAGTCTATAGTATTTTTAGTAAGTTCTTAGTATGTTGTACATGACACCGAGTATCGAGTATCACTGAGAATTGAGACCAAAAGCTATAAACACAACGCACGAAGGAGCAGAATAATAAAGACACAACAGTACATAAATATGCATGTATGCATGTATGTATGCAAACAGACGAGTAGACATGAACATGACACAGTACACACCGAGTACATAAATGTAAGTCTGTATTATGAATAAACTTTTGATACTTATACATAATCGTGGACATAATATTCTACAAATTGTGCATGCTTTGGATAAAATATAATATTGTTACATCATATCATGTCCGATAGGGAGCCTGGACAAAAGTATTTCTATTCAAATATTTATATGCTATGAAAGTGAACGCTCCCCGTTTGTCCCATCGTACATATATGTAGTACATACACATATTATATCATACATACAACATACTAACAGTATTGTTAGGCGATTCAAATTCTTGCATGCACCTTGCATAAATATTATTATGAATAACTATACATTATACATGCTAGTCCCAGAAAACACGGTAAAAATGAAAAGGATAGTTGCACAGAGTGTCAATGCAGTTTTTATACAGTTTTTCACTCAAACATGGAATATGTGTCATGGATAAGACGTAATTTGTAAATGGGGAAAAACAAATGGGGAAAATTCCATGCATTACAAATTATGAGAGAGAGAGAGAGAGAAGTGAATCCAGATTTTCTACAATGTTATAAGATGTAACTTGTCTACTATACACTATATACATACCTAGTACTGTATTATTACATTATATAATCATGATGTATTTGTTGATGGAGTAGTTTTGTACATAGGACATACATAATACATAGTATCGGAACGCACCCAGAGCCAGAATCAGAGCCATAGCAAGCGCCAGAGAAAACTTAGAGATTACTATACCTACTAACTATAGGGACACGACTACAACTAATACAACTACAACACACACACACACAAGCAACCGATATATGAAAGGAAGAGGTAGGAAGAGTTTATATAAAACGAAATGCAGAACTTTACCAACCCTCATTCTACACACACCACACTGACTGCGTCCACATAAACACGTTTTTCTCTAGTTTTTCTCCTCAGTTTTCATCTAAACTTTAGATCGACAACACAAAGTAACAACTGCACACACACACACAAGTCTTAGTCTTCTTCTCTTTTGATTTGATTTGATTATTTTAAACTTGACAAGTATCCAAGAGACGAGACAAGTTTGTTATAATAAAAGTCAGACTTTTGGTTTGCAGTAGCGAAAGATCTCATCTCAGGAGTTTGTGATTCTCATAAAAAGTGTTCACTAATTAAAACCTAAAAAACTTTCAAAATGGGTCAAAAAGTTGAAGATATTGTTGGATTGTCCGAGCTCAAGGAGAGCCGAGCCCCACTATTGAAAGCCCTCGTCGCCGAATTTGTCGGAACCCTGATGCTCGTCTTGTAAGAATTATTTTTCTAAATCTTCATTGTTGTGCCAATAAATCCTATAAATTACTAATTTTTTTATGGCAAACTTGTGAGACAGAAAAAGCGAGCAGCAACAAAATTTTAAATTCATTAACAACCCTATTAGCTTCCTTAAATGTTGACAAAATATTTTTTTTTACCTGTGTTTAGCATGGGTTGTGGAGCCGCCGTGGCGGGTTTGAACGGAGGAGGAGCTCCAAATGGAGTTGTCACCAGTGCTTTCATCACACAAGTTGCCCTCACCTTCGGTTTGGTCGTGGCTGCCATGGCTCAGGTAATATTATTTTTGCAATTTCTTATTCATTCATCAAGGTCCGAATCTCAACTCTCCAGGTTTCTCTATAAGTTACAACAATACCGTCACAAATTGTTTTTCATTGCCAAGGGAACCCTGTAATTAATTGGAATCAAAATTTTAATTAAGGAAATGCACACAAATTTGAAGTAAATACGTAGCTAATAAGGTATGTAAGCGGAATTCACAAAGGGAAACAATATCAGTGATCCTTTCATTTTAATTTTCATGTTCATTCTGAGTTTTCGATCCATCGCATGAGTGTACTTACAGCACTAATTAATTTGCATTTTCTATACTCTGTACTCTGTAAAAAACGTATACCGTGTCTGCGCCTCTATACTCTGTACAATTTAAATTCTAAACTCTTGGCATTGGCATTATACATTAGGATATTCTTATACTGATACAGCAGAGACAAAATAAGGAGTGCAAAGTTTGACTGAATGAACACACATCATCATCGTCAGTGTTCATTTAATAATTGACTGTAAATAATTTTGATATTTATGGGCGCTGTGTTGTTTGTCTGCTGAAGGTCGTTTTCTACTCCACGTAAGAGTTCATTTGTCACTAAAAATATCATATGTATAATATGGAATGCGAATTTCACTACAAATATTGTCAAAAAGAAATGAGTATTTTAATGGAATATGATTAATAGTACATTACACTTTCCTTACTACTTCAAATGACAACAATGAAGAGACGGTGACTGTATTTTACTATTTCAACAAATTATTGCGTATTATTAGTCAATAAAATTCTTCGGTAGTAAAATACGAACAGTTGATACGTAAATTAATGAAATTTTTTATATCAGATTTCATTCAGTTTGTTCAGCGTAGCTAAATCGACTGATAGTCAAGGTTACCTAATTGTACAACAATAGATATTTTAAAATTCTTTTGAAATGTAACTACAACCTACTGATACTCACAGTAGTTATAACTAATTTACTCACATTGAAAAAATTTAAAAATACTAAGGTCATAGTTTTCAAATTCCATGTACTTAAGCACCAATATTTATTAATGCGGGTTAAATAGGAAGTCTGAGGAAATTCTAAACGTATTTTTCCCTTTGAAAAAAAAATGAAACTGGTAGATATTTAGGAAGGTACAGCTAGACTGTATATGTACTATGTACTCTGTTTGTCCAGAGCTAGAACATGAAGTGAGAGTGCACATTTCAGTTTTCAGTTTCTGCTTTTCTCTTAACCACATCTTCTTGCAATTTCAACACAGGCACACATTGGTCTGGTCTGGTTTGGCTTGTAAGTTAACTTGGCATTCATTGGTATAAATTTTTTCAATTTACGGCAAATTATGTATAGCTTAATAATAAACCATTTATAATCGTATAGGAATAATATTGTAGGTAGTAGTAGTACGCGACATTCCAGAAATGATTCACACGCCAAATAGTTAATTCGTACATGGAACCTTATAGTTAGTTAGATAGTTGTATCATACATACCTGCATATAGTTTACTATCGTAATTCGGCCTATGTATATTTTTTGCTTCTCAAGTATCTCTTCTGTACATGACACCACAACCGTGTTTTACAACAATATCAAATATTGTAGGCTAGGAAGGACGAATGTCTGCAGCTTTTATCTGTATATTTTTAACTATCTTCTTAATACCGTACTACCTAAAATTTCGTCTACTACCGTATCATATACGATACACAGAACTAGAATTTGAAATTTCATGTTTACCAACAGTAAAGTATTTTAAAAATTCTTTTAACCAACTTAATGTCTTTGGTTTGAACTTTTAAAATTTAAGCAGTATTTCAGTTTTCCCCTGAAACAAATAAATATTAAGCTGGAAGCTCCCACGTTTCTAAAATGATTTTGTTGTAAATTAGACGGTTGTTTAGACTACAAGTAAAACTTTTGCTTATAACAGTTTTACAACTGTCGATAGGGCGTAGAGGCCGTAATGCGGTAAGGGCTTAGACTATATACATATATACTTGCATATTAAATAAAGGTTACATCAATATAATATCAATATTTCTGTGCGATTTGCCGGTTTAAGGTTTCAGCTATGTATGGGATTGTAGTAAAAGAATTATTGTAATAATATGTGTTATTCGAAATAATGAGTATTCATATAAAATATGTACTCATGTCATATAACTTTAACTTGTACATTGTACATATTCTACAAATGTGAGTGTTGACAAAGGGGAAGGCTGATCAAAGAAGAATGATGACAAGTGTGCATACATATGTAGTTTTTAGAATTACACATGTAAACTTGTACTACTACTAGCAGTTGTCAAATAAATAGAGAAGCTGGATGATGAAGAATCCAGTGGTGGTGATGGAGTTGGTGGTTGTGGTGGTTTGAAGGGCCTTAAGTCAACAATATTAACATTTTAGAAAAAAGCTCCACTTTATGCATGTAAAATGTAAGAGCAAGAAGAAGAAGACGACAACGATGATTGTTTTTACACATTATTATTATTAGTGTTATTACTATTCTTACAAGAGCTGGCACGTATCAATTACTTCACCAGTCATCCAAAATTAAATTTCTAGCCGTGTACATACATAGTACATACATAGTTGGAAGAGACAATGCAGAAGATAAAAGAATTCGCTGCATAATAAATACAAATGCACATTGACTATTTTTCTTGATAATGATCATCAAGAATTCTAACTTGTATTATGGTACAAAAATAGAAGTTGAAAAAGAAGGCCTCATAATAACTATGTATTATACACACTGCACTTTTGTACGTATACTCTGCTCACAGATGGTTAGATGAATCTTGAAGTAATTGAAGATTAATTGTAAAGTCTTTTTCGTTTTCCCTCTTCTCTCTCTTCATTTGTCTCATTGATCAGTGGTATTACGATATTTATCCGTAAGGGAGAATAATGATAATAGTATATAGGGAGATGTGTTGGATAATTGGGAGCAATTGTACAGGCGACACCACAAGACAAGACAACAGCACAACCACCACCACATCAACGACCAATCAAATCTCCCTCGAGTCAAAAAGTACAAAGTACGGATACATTTATTATGGTGGAATAGGTATACATATAATAATGCATAATTCAACGCATAAACTGTATATTGGATACGATATAGAGATAGATGTGGAAGTATTATTCATAGTCAAATGTCCAAATATCTAATTGAAACCGACAAATTGAGCAAGAGGCTGCAGCTCCTACAACTGCACTGCATGAGATGACATTGTATCTATTATCAATACAACATATTATATATTATACAGTTGAACGGACATTTGTATCCATCTATATTATTATGTCCATCTATTTTTTCTACGCCTATGTGCAAGTGTTCATTATACATATACTGTATGTATATAACTTGCGCATGCATTGAGATTATTTTTGGACTCGAATTCTTTTGCCCCTTTGGCTTCTCAAGTTCAAACTAAAATTTAAATTCAAATTTAATTCATTCTACATACATCTCTCAACATCATACATAGACTTTCAAAGTTTCAAAGGGAGACTTGATATATTTGAGAAATTGATGTAAATGAACTCTCTTATGTGTATGGTTATCAGCAGTGCTTCTAAATCTAACAAGAATGTATAACGAAAGCGAAAACCACTTGGAAGCCAACGAAACTCATGAGACTTGAGACAAATAATATGTGAACAAGCCAAATTTATTTCGGTATGTTTTTGTCTTCTCTTGGACAGAGAGGAAAATTTAACCCTCTTAGGTATAGACGTTTATCCATTGTCTCATTTTTGCTTTCGGTAGAATTTTGCTTCATTCTATTCGTTTTCATTTTCTATCATAAGAGAAACGTGTCATATTGTGTTCATGATTAGAGAAGAGAGCTTGCCATTGTCATTTTCATGTAAGACACGATGCCAATTGTTCACATTATGTAACGTGCTAGTAAGTCGGCCTATGTGCGAAATTGCAAATTGTAAATGATTGTGACAAGATCAAGTTCAAGATGACTGCAAGAAATGCAACAACCCCATGAATGTACCATGTACAATGTACAATATGTATGTATCTATGTGAGCAGTTTTTATTGAGTTGTGCTGCGCTCGAGATTGCAAGCTCAACCTGACAGTGACAGTTTGTACACACACATTTTACAACAGTTACATGTGTAGTGTGAATGAATACTTGTTTGTAGACGTTCCTATCATATAGCACGTTGGAAAGGAAAAAAAACCTTGCAAATTTATGTTTATACCGAAGCAAGCATGCAGAGTAAAAAATTGTCCCCAATATAGAATCTCTTTTCATGTGTTGTACATACATACTTCAATACATTATTCGTATGATGCTTTGCACCTAGGAAATAAATTCACGTTTATCATGTATTATGTACACACACACACATTACAATGTATGCTGTGTATTATGTATATTATGATTTACACAAATACTTATAACAATGTACAATATTGGGATATATGTAATATCAATGTGGCAATATAACACAGCAAAACAAGGTGTTAAAGAACCCATGCTACTCTCCATCGCATTTATTTTTTATCTGTACTTACATATTTACAATGCGTAAAACATGCTGTAAATTCATGTGTATCTGTAAAAAGACAGCCTGCCGACAGGAGATTTTTACAATACTAGATTTTAATGAAGGCTTCGCATCTCGTAAAATTTTACAAATTTTTGTTATTGTGAGTCGAGGACTTTTTACGAGATACGTACATGGTACATTGTGAGTTGTGACACAACGTTTGTTATTGATCTTTTTTTATTCTAGCTATTTATGCAGGGTGCGGGAGTCAAAGGCAGGCTTTAGATAATGCGAGCATTATTTTGTAAATAACAAAATATCCTCAATGTAAAATATGTATAAGTATATTTTTATGGTTTATTCATTGAGGATCAATTGTATGATAAAATGATAATTTTTTTTGAGGCAACTTTTTTTTCAAACGGGGAAATAAACCAAAGTATTTATAAAAAATAAAGCTAATTTTGAACGAAAACAGAGGGATTTAAAAGTTGTGCAATACATACAGATACCAGAAGGTAACACGAGCAATGAAAATTTCTTTGAGTTTCTCATTTGGGCCTCATGAATCTGAATAATGTCTGTATGTACGTAGTACGTAGAGGAAAAAAAGTAATTAGATAATACCACGATTATTATCTGTCTGACATTATGCGCACAGGCAAAAATCTTTAAATAGCTCGCAACTGATATAAAAATAAAAGTTTAAGAGACTCGCTGAGAAAAGTAATATGTATAGAAGAAAAGAGGGGAAAGTAGGAAATATTGTTTTAAAATCTTACCATTTAAACAAAGGCTGCGTAGAATTTACGGATAGTGTCAGAGTCGAGAAAAAAATAGGAAGAAGTACATCGTGCATTGCATGCACAATACAAGCCTTTGTGCAAAATCTAGACATTTCGTCCTCGTATATGCATATGTATGTATTAATTCCCCAAAGTAACAGGAATAAAATTTAACAAACATTTTGGATTTTGATAATGAGAACTTCCTTTGAAATAATTCTACTGGAAGGTTCCACGTCTAGATCCATGCTCAAAGCTTTTGGATTTGGAATGAGAGAGTGTGTAAAAAAACTTGAAATTTTCCAAGATTTTTCCATGCATGTGAACATCCTTTGAATTGAAAAGTTTTTAATAAAATAATTCTTTCATGATTTATGCATTATGAAGTTTTTTTATTATGCAATGTCCTAGAAAACCAACACAACGTTGTAAGTTCCTTACATGGCATGGGAAAAAAGATGATCAAACATACATAAATATGTATGTATATCCCAAGTAGACAGATAGCTGGAATTAAATTATGTATGTCATTTTGCTGTATTGTACTTCTTTACTAGAACTGTATGGAATTAATACAAGCAGTCATTACTAATATAGTTTGGCATTGTGAATCGTAAACATGATATGGAGCGCCATGTAGATAACGTATTCCTTTATGAATACTTAACGTCATGTTTGTTTGTTTACACTGTCCATAAAAAATGTATTCGTACGTCTATTATTCTGGAATCTATACCTACATTCCGTATTATTGTTCTCCGAGCTAGTCGCATACCTTATTTTATTAATTTAAAACAAAATTAGTACTGTAGTTATATATATTGCGCAATTCAAGAGTCTTGAGAAAATAATAATACAAACTCTTAAAAAGCTATAATACTTGTAATAGGTAGTAAATAATTTCTTTATATTGTAGTAAAACAAAGGAAGCCAAGCCATTAGTATTTTGTTATACAAACAACTCCAATTAGTAGCTGGAATTAGCTCCAAAAAATTGCGTCACACCGGCCAATGACGAGACTCATGGAAAAAAAAGTAATGAATGAATGAATCACAGCACGACTTCTTTGTAGGATAAAAAAGACGATACCTGTTCCTTGTTTTTAGATGAATGTTTTGAGTTTTGAGTGTGTCATACATGCAGATAGTGGATTCACGATTCGATTCTCGGAGGTCAATAACAAGCTCAATAACAAAACAAAATACATATACAATAACAAGTGTTGTCCTAGTACAATCTCTCATAATAAGCACATTATAAGGAGGTATGAGGTAGGAAGTTGGAAATTTTAGAGATGAGATGAAAGGCTACGTTTATATGGTTTTCGACAGCTTTAAAGAATTATTATATGCATTGATTAGGGGTTTGGTGGCAGATTATCATATAAATATTTGAGATGAAAACAGGTTTAAGATGACTCCTTCTCCTTTTCTATTCCACGAACAAGGAATTCAGGTCATTTTCCTATTCTTATACTGATATGTATCTTATAAAAAAAGATGAATACGTAGGTACTGCGTAGATTAATATACACTCTTATTTAGGTGTCCGTAACACTGAACTATAATGAGAAGAGGATAGGCAATAACTCATCGTAAATACTATTTAACGTATGCGTATTGTATGTATCATGTATCTGTTTTAAGGAGTAACGAAATGAAAACAAAGCAAGTTGATGTTGATATTATGCATACCTACGTAGCGTTTTGTATAATATATTGTGCAGTTTATACCAATTTAAAAAAAAACTTTCATCTGATTACATTCAAAATTTGACATATCAGACTAACCTGGATCTGGATTATGGTTATAGGTATGTAACTTGTAACTAACATCATTATTATGTATCCATATGTACTATCTTCACGTTACATCTTGTCTCACGAGACAAGACAAGGCAGGATAGACCAAGAGTACAAAACACTCTGAAATAAAAATATGCGTCACTGTCATTGTCAAGTCAAAAGTTTTGCCTTGTGTTTTTTAAACCTGACTTGATATCTCTTCTAGCAATTTGTAAAAATCCAGCCACATGTTCATTCTTCTTTTTATACTCGTCGTCTAAAGTCTGAAGTTGTTGAAGGTAATCAGTCTCTTTCCATTGCCGTGCAATTATATGGAATTCATGACGATTTGAAATACACACTTATAATCAGTACATTTTTGCATTCTTGTTGGTTTCGATTCTCAGTTCTCAGTATCACTTGTGTTTTCCTGAGACAATGACGTATAAAGAATATTTTTGGTTGGTCCATTTTTTCTCATTCGAATCGCTATAACGTCAAGTTCTACGCAATTGTTTCATATTTTGTGGGGAATTTGAGCATTATACATAGATCATCGATAAAAGTCGTTCTATCAATAAGACCAGTTAATGATGGAATGTTGTCGTTAAGAATTAACTTTTAAGTTAAAAATAACATGGTTGCATAAATACTTGTATCAGTCACCAGTCGGCAAATAGCAAGAACTTTTTGTCAATTTGTACATATTATAGTTTCTTGATCTCTTTGATCAGGAAGCCATCAGCCCAAGATTATTAAAACAAATTACATAAAATCCATAATTTTCCTTTTGAATTTATAAAGGTTACATCATGTAGCGGACATGTACATAGGTTTAGTATAACATGGTATAATAAATAATAAACAAGATATGACCCTTGATCTATTTACGAGCCATTTAATTTAGCATTCATGGATCAACGAGTACAACCAATGGCCGATTATGAAAGAAATTGTATCAAATAAAAAATATCCAGAAAGTCTTCTTCACGATTGGTTGAAAAATTAAGATTTTTATTTTAGGTTTCGAATTAAATTGAAGCATCCACTTTCGATCATTTGATCGAAAGTTAGATACATACACAGATTTTTTTTACAAAAAAATTAATTTAGTCCATGTTATGTGGACAATACTGGAAAATTCCAATTTATTTTCAGTTACATAACGTTTTTGTGTGACGGCTAATGTTTTCCCATTTTATGTATATCCAATCCAATTGAGACATTGAGCTAGATAAGGCATGAAAGTCACTACGATAATATTATATCAAGGAAAGTCTCAAAATATTTGGTACATATCCAAAAGATCAAAGAACCTGTTTGAATTTTCACTGCAAGCGTAAATTCTACAGTACAAACTTTGTGGGTGTCTATTGTCTGTATTGGGATTAGGAAACTTAAATAACGATTATTGATTGAACGAATATTTCTCGGTGTATTTGCATGGGATAAATTTTTGATCGAAAAAAGAAGCACCATAGCAACCATTTAATTTTATAATGGAAGTACAAAAAGTACCTTTAGCATTGGAATCATTAATGCTGATGTACGCAAAATTAACGGCTAGAAAATGTTCAAGTTACACATTCCATTCTCGGTTGAATTTTGCATGCACAGGCAAAAGATTGAAGCCTAGACTGCTCACTGCTTATCTTTTGGTTTCTGGTTTCATATTCGATGCTCATTTCAAGCTTCAATCCAAACCAAATCATGTCTTATTGAATAAAATGACCACATATAAAGTTACAATTATACCACATTGACATAACGTCTTACAACTTACAAGCTATATAATAAAGTTATTTGTTTTTAAGAGGAGATTAACAGTTGTCAATAGAGACATTGGAGAGTGAAACTTGGAGTTATTTATATTCCTTTAATTTTAATTTTATATGAGTGCTCCCACATTTGATCTCTGACAAAGTTTATCGAATTGACAAGAGTTTAAAACATTATCGTAATCTGGAGTGAATGAAATGGAGGAGTTTTTTCTTCCTTCCATCTTGAGCCCGTTTTCTATATAGATCATTAAATTTTATGCGACGCCTTCAAAATATTATTCTGGTCATAAAATTGGCATAATTAAGACGACGCGAAAAAGTGTCGTCTTTTCGTCTTCTCGTCTCTCTACGAGTCAATTTAATTGACACTTACATAAATCCACAGTGTTTTCTATATGTACTTACCATATGTATATTTGTCTTCGTATTTTACATGATCGAGATGCTGATACTACTGATTTCGATACAAAACATGAACATGTTTGTTGACGTCAATGCAAATGAAAATAAGCTGTTAACAAACTAAGTCCACATCAACTTATAATGTTACATATAGTTACAATACATGGATACATGTGTACTCCTTATGATGCGAGTTTGAACAGTTTTTAGAGTAGAGATGCGTTAGACAAACAACAACCGTTAAAAGAAATTCATTCATTAAGAGTGTTCCTCTCTAATTTCCTAAAAATATTTGGTAATTTTATCCGACATGAAATTACCGCCGTAGTAGTAGTAGTTTTATATGATGACCCCACTAAAAATGACACAATAATTGTAGTAACATTGGTCATTAAGTTTTTGATTCAACCACTGCTTAAGCAAAAGAATGCTACAGCGATGTGTAAAATAATATGACACAACCAGTAATTTTCAACGACGTTTTCGGATGTACTTTTAACTTTTAATCAAACATATTGTGTGTACACATAAAAATCAAAGAGATCACAATTTTCTCACGCCAATTTTGCACTGAAGCAAGGGGAAAATTACCTAAAACTTATTTGGTCAACTACGCATTAAAAGTTTTTACACATAAACATAATTGTAGGAGACATGGAATATAAAATCGCCAATATTACTCATACTTTGCTCGAAAAAACTGGAAAAAGTTGAAGTCGTCAGTTTTATTTCTAAAATGATGGACTAAAATATAGTAAAAAATGTGAAAAATGAGTCAAGTTGACTGTATTTTTTGAAATGCATAGAGATTAAATCAAGATTTGCATGGTAACTAGAACACAACGCATCGCTTACCCTTTGTGTGTCGAGTTTTTTGGGATGGTTGGCACCTACCCTATAATTAATTTAATTTGTGGTGGATCAATTAGAGACTACACAGTACACAGCTCTTGATTTGGCACGACCAGATTATATCGTTGCATAGGCCGCACTACTGACACTCTACTTGAAATTTTTCCTCATAATTTTTCTACCCTGGAAATTTCACGGAGTGCAAATATGATACACGTACTATATTTAAATACATGTGCATGCATAGTATATTATTGTTTTGACATCACGAACGAACGTAAAAGATAAAAATTACATTATTGTCTCACTTAGTTTTTGTTAGCGAGATACTGTGAAGACTGAAGATTTTTCCAGAATGAAAATATCCAGGATTCTCTACACGTAATTATAACAATAATACTTTAATACTCAGTCTTTTATTTAATATTCAGGTGTATTTCTCTCCTCTTTTTCTATAGGCAATGTCAATCATGAAGATGCATTATAATATAGTTCATTGTCAATGGAAAGTTTTCCAGTCCAGTTATGGCACTGTGTACAATATGTACAAAATCACATGTATTACATTGTGTGTGGTGTGAAGTCTTTTTGAATATAAAGTATGTATTACATATACATTAATGCATTATAAAGAAGAAGCATAGTGCATGCATAAAATGATACGAAATGATGGTGAGCTCTTTCTCACGCTTCTCTAACTCCCGTACCAATTAAAAGTTTATGCACATCCAGACATGGAATTGAACATGGTGTCCTTTATCCCTTATTGTAAACATTATTATGTATATATTATTGTTTTCATTATTTTATCGTGTATAACCTATAAAGATAAATGTACAGCATTCATTATTATTATCATCATCTTCATTATGTAATAATATTGCCAATTGTATACATACATGCACAACATGTATTATAATATTTTTTTCCCTTCGTCATTTCCCTTTTTTTCTTCCTTTTGTTGGTGTTTGCTTGTCCTCCTCCGTCCATTTTTTAATTTTTGTTTGCTGTTGACATTCATTCTAGCTCTGACTTTTTCTCTTGTGCTTCTTCTTCTGCATCTTCTCACTCGTTGCCTTTTTCGTACTCGATGACTGCCACCTTCTTCGTCGTCGTCTTGGTTGGTGGCATAAAAAGCTCTTAATTACGCCGCCCCAGGGTAATCCTCAAAGTTCCTACTTACTTTGCCTCGCCGTTTCGGTGTTGCATTGAATGTTGGTTGTGACAGAATGATCAGGGTCGAAAAATGCATGCACTTGGTATTTAGACTGTGGATAGTGAATGATAATAAATAACTTGAGATGTGGTTGGATGTCGTTTTTACTTGCAGATGGAGATGTATCTCAGCATAAGCATAATTTTCCAAGCACTGTCTATTTATTATGCAAAACTTGACGAGGAAAAAGTAGTGAGTTGAAAACTAATGAATAGTCAAGAAATAGAAAAAAGAAACGAATGCACTCACACTATACATAGAAATATGTATATTATATGAGAATAATGCGATAATGTATTAGCGGGCGAAGATTAAAACAACTGACAGAGCTTATAGATTTTATAATAAATTCAAATGATGGTTCGAACAAAGTTTAGTCTCAACCGGTGGGTTATATATTAGGTAGTATGTAGTATTTAGTAGTCAATTAGTTTTGGAATTTTTTTAAAAAATCTCCAACTGTCACATCATATGCACAATACACGTACGCTATGTATATTATGCTATTTTTGTCCTGACTTATCGACTAGTGATTATTAATGAAATTGAAAGGATGGTAAAAAATAAAACTAATGAACGTAACGTAAATAAGGTGTAATGTACATACATACATACAAGAGTACAAGAGTTTGGTGTAGATTTCGTGAGCTGCATTGATTTGAATTGGTTCCCATGAGTCATCTTTGTTTTCAATTTCGAGCGAGTGCCAAATAATACATGTACATTGTACGTTCATATAAAGTTGTATAGAATCTGTGTTCGACCTGGTTCATGGTTAAAAAGGTAAAAGAAGAAGAAAAAACCCAAAGAATTCGGTAAAATAGAAGAAAAGATGCTTGTAATGGAAAAACAATGACTCGGCGAAAAATCAGAGGAATTTTGTGTATACTTACTTGCAGCACCTACAGTATACACTATACGACTGAAAGTGAAACTGGGATTAGGGATTAGGATAAAAGATTTCTTATAAAAGTATAAGGTCCAAATTTTGAAGTCGAATAGTAAGTATACGTGGACTGGACATTATACAAGAGTTGAATAAGTAACAAATATTATACAAATGCAAAGGTACCATAAAACTGGGAATATATAAATATGTATGGACACACAATGAGCAAAACTCATTATTGCTCAGATTTTTTCTAGCAGAATATTATACATTGTGCTTATTCCTTTATTCTTTTAAAACAGAGTCATGTGTATTTTATTTTAAGACGTGAAGTAGTGTGAGCTGGAGTCACATGAACTTGAAACTTGAAATAAACACTTATTATGTATCGTTACTCAACTAAAATTTGTCCTATCTCCATTTTTGAACATGTTAAACGTTTAATTTAATTCACGATAAAAAAATTATTTGCCAGTGTACATAATAAAATAATGCGTCTTCATCCTCTGGCTGGGTCCCATCTTAAATGACAAAATGAGACTTGTTGTGTATTTTGCACATTGGTTTTTAGTTTTTTGCAGCTATACTTGCTTTCATGAAAAAACTGGACAAAAAGTGCAAATTGTTAAGAGTGCGATGAGAGAGTGAACTCGAATGTTTACACAAAAGAAATGTACCTACAAACAAATTACATGACAAAACATTGTATCTCTATGCATGTACATATGTATCACTGTGTGTTGTGCTTTGCAATTGTATTAGAAGATTGAGAGTTTTGGGATAAATCATTCAACCAGATCAAGAACAAATATCCAAGATTCAAAAACAAAACGAAAAGGACAAAATTAAATTCTTGTGTTGACAAGATGACGGTAACCTTGATTAAAGAAAAAATGTTGACTTTTTTCTTCCACTCCGTTTTACATGCTTGTACAGTGCATATGTATCTTTTGCATTTTGCATGGCCTAGCGTACGTTTGAGTGTAAAAGGAGAATGAAACTGATGAATTTGTTTATCGTTCATCTATTTTCAAACCAATTCTATTTGAGCCTTTTCTCAATGAAAATAACGTTTAACATTTAAATTTTTCTCAATAAAAGGGTTTTTGAAAATGTGAGGCGACAAACTGCGCACACAAAAATGTCGAAAAACTTTTGCCGACGTCTGGGTTTTCCAGAATTTAACGTTGACAATTTAAAGAAGCGTGACTAAGTTGCAGGTGGTTTCAAATAAAAAATGAGGATACATAAATACATACATACTTCAAATAAATAAATAAATAAAACATGAAAGTAAGATAGTACGTAGTGTGAATTTATTGGGGTAGAATAACTAAATGTATATATTCGTCGCAAAAAGAACAATAACAATAAAATGGACGATTTGAAAGGCCATTGTTTGTGAACGACAAACTCTAAATGCCAAAATCTTGAAAATGGTCCATTTTATTATTCGCATGTGCATATTATCTGATTCGAGTTACGACTCTGAATCTGAGGCTTTGCAAAAATGAATTGGCGCAGCTGGAAAATATTTAGTTTTCCCCCCGTTTATTTCACGGTTGTATCAGTACTTTGCCTGTACACTGTACACTGTACACATATATTGTATATTACAGACTCTACTGTCAGTCTCACAATTCACATTTTCAACCACCGTGAAATCAAGCAGGGATAGGGATCAAATCCAATCGTATTTTATATTGAAAAAAAACCTCAAGATTCAAAATATGTGTAAAGGTACACAATTTTTTGTCACTAATGCTCATATACATATACATACTATGTATATACGTTGTACGTTATTTTTTGTAGGTATTACATATTACATAGTATGTGATAACACATTTTCAGTGCGTGGCTGAAAGGAAAACGGATAGTAATAGTAGGCAATCACTTTGGCTATTTATATTTTCTTACACAAGAATAACATCTAAATTGTTGTTTATTGCTACCTATTATCTTATTTTTCCACCCAACTCATGTGTCAAAGGCACGCATATAAACTTTGTATATGTATGTATGTACACGTCTAAACTCTTCATTTTCGTCTTTATCTTGAGCTTCAACCTGAAATTCATCAGATACATTTTCCAAGATAGTAGAAAGATAGTACGGAATATGTGTATGGGGAGTTAAAGTTAAAAGTCAAGATATAGCATCTTTTGGCACAAGCAACCATCGGCAAGAACGAATTTAGTACAGATTTATAGTGTGAGTATATACATAGAGTATACTGATATACTTTAAAGCATAAAGTACAAAATACAGGAGGCTGAGAAACCACGCGCAGGAGATTGCCGAATACTGAATTTAGCAACTCTTAATAATATTCAGTGACAGATAACGTAGTTGCATAGATATTTACATAGATTGATAGAGGTTGTTATGCAATGTTTATACATACGGTTGAAAACCGGTATCCACAATTTTATACAATATCTTTGTGTACTTGTAAATCGGGATTTACATCGTCTCAGAAACAAAAACAAATTGGCAATGTTGAAATGGGGATTACAGTGAAAATGACATAGATAAACCTGGAGAGATTGAGAGTATTTGCAGAGCCTTCGATATCCCTTGACTACAAAATAGCTGAAATTTTTCAGTGGTTTTCAGTGGATCGAAAAGCTTCCGTTATTTTCTTGTCTATCGGCAAATTGTCTAATGGCTGATTTTTTTTACAAAAAAACTATGATTGTTTGAAGTATGTAATTTAATTTAATTGTTTGGTTTCCAATGTTATTGCAGGCTATCGGTCACGTGAGCGGAGGTCACTTAAATCCCGCCGTTACTTTGGGAGTAATGGTCGCCGGTCAAATGTCCATTCTCAGAGGTGTTTTGTACATGGTTTCACAGTATTTGGGCGGTATTGCCGGAGCTGCTCTTCTCAAGGTAAATCTTAAAATATGGTCCAAAGTTTTGTCTAAAATATCTGTAGTTTAGTACTTGTTAGTATGGAAATTCAGGGAAAAGGCTGTTTTACTGACCAGATTCTCTTTTTTGCTACCAACTCTTTTAGTAGGTATTATACCTAAGAATTAAATGTGTATCAGAATCAATGTTTGTTAAAGAGGTGTGAAAAGGAATCTAATGAATTCATATACACCTCATTTAGCCAGAAAGCAAAGATCACATCACACATAGTAATTAGATCAACACACTATTAGCTCGTAGGCTAGGAGTCCTGGTTCATAGCATAAAAGACGGAAGCCTTATGTCTGTGCAATACGTATAGTTTAATTTTCGCAGTAATTTAGTCGTAAACTTCAGTCTTATTGACTTTTGTACACTTTGTATGCATAGACTTTGTACATATCGATGAACCTGAAAGCATATGTCTATAGCCTGAATATTGAATGTTGAGGGTATAGAATCATAGAACATATAGACTATAGCTCTCTGTATACAATATTATGTGTAATGATTGTTGTCATTGGAATTTATGACATCCTTAATAGAGGAAATATTGTCTATGACTCTGTTCTGCAAACAAAACAATTTTTCCACATTGACACATTGCATATTGTGACCATTAAAATTTATGGTAGTGCTACATTTATGCAGATATTAGTCTTTTTCTTTCAGCATGACATGCACATGTATGTATCTTATTTATTTGGGCTGTATATTTTATACTGATGTCTTTTGTACATACATACTTACTTTTGTACTCGTCCACTATAGCTTTACAGAAAAGTATCATATTTCCAAAAAAACGTACATATTATTCGCACATTACTTTTACTATAAATACGCTTTACGATTTTTTTGCATGCATAAACAAAGCTGGCAATAAGTATATAAGCTCCTAGCTTTAACTACTACTCCTGTCTGTAAGTATACAGTGAAGTAAGTATTACTATATTTTCGTTCATTTGTTTTGAATTTTGTACTATTTCGTGTTTGCTCACTGATTCTTACCTAGTTGCCAAAAGGAAAATCAAATACAGTATAACAGAATACAGAAATGTTTGCGCAGTAGTTCCGTGTAATATAAGCATTTTACATTAAATTTCGGAGCATCACGCAAAAGCTGCATAAAATGACAAAATCCTTTGTTTAAACACTGCATCAAGATGCGACAATTAATTACTGTTTTCCCCATTAATTGATTTTATAACTATGTACAAAATATGTATGTATGTATTACACACAACTGGGCTGACCTGGTTGTTTTGAGTATTGAAACATGCCATGTTTACAGTAGAAACTCACAGTTTATTTAGACATTGGAAAATCAAGCGAGAGAGAGAGAGTCTCATTTCAATTTAAACTGCGCTGTACAAAAACAAAAAGTAGGAAAATATATTAGGCGTTGATTTTCTAGTTGAGCGACAAATTTATAGGGAAAACGAGAGGGGAGATTTGTCGGTTGATCCGTGCTCGAATAGATAATCAGTACGTATATAAGTAAATATACTCAGTACTTAGACATATCCAATATACGAAACATGAATCGGTCGTAGGTACCTAAGTCTGGAATGTAATAACAAACACGGACTCTAAAAAACAGCCAGTGGGTATGATTGCCCCAAGTGATCTGAATTACACAGATTTTCGTCTTCTTTTATTTCTCATATGCATATATACATACAGTTGATACAGTATAAAAATATAGATAGAAAAGGCGGATAGAAAATACATTCTATAGAACAGACCGACGCGATAGTATAATGAGATGAGTATGTATTTGGCTTTTGATACACATGATGTCTTGCGCCTACATTCGTACACATAAACGTTGTATACATATTTAGTTACATAGGTATTCCGTTGAATAACGAAGGAAAAGAAAAAAAAGTCGGATCATTTCTCGGCAGAAGATTTCAACTTTAAAGCCAAACACTAATACACACTCAGTTTTTATATGTGTGTGTGTGTGTGTGCTGTAGAATCCTGAACAATAACTATAAAGAAAGGGAAAAGGGTGAGTTTGGAAAAGAATGAAGAGAATGAGATGGGAAAATGAGAATGAGAATGAAAATGAAACTAGACAAAAAAAACTGAGGAACAAAAGTCTCAAGGAAGAAATCAAGTCAAGTGAGATAATCAAATGAATTAAAGGAAGGCTCTTTCTTCGATTATTCTCCATCCATTCCACTGAATAGATGGAGGGAAAAAGGAAAAGTATGTATGTATAATGTATGTATAGCTTAAGTAAAATAGAATTGAGAATTGAGGGACTTGAAGGCCTTCTCTTCGGATTCCACAGAGACCCTCACGCGTTAAACTGCATGCAGTACTGATATACATACATAACAGAAAAAGAATTGAAATAAAATGAACTTCCTTCTATAATGAAGACGAAGGAAAGAGTATTAAGGAGTAAATTAAGTACTAAGGCGATGCAATGATATTAATATCATGCTGTAACTCCTTTTGTAACTGATACTGATACATAATCCATATTCACACTACTATGCATCGGACAATAATATATAGCCCGTAAATAAGCAGTACAGTATTATATCATGTGTATTAATATAAATTGAAACAGAAACAGGATTTTGCATGTTGGTTTGCTCCATTTTGAAGTTATTACGGAAGACCTTTAGCTATTTTTCGTTTCTACTTTTAGAATCATAATAAATGTAATGTACAAGCTAAGTACGGTGTGTATTCTGTACATTTTATATACGTTATGTCAATTGTGAATTGTGAACTCATGTGAGTTTGTCCTGACTAGTTGTGGTTGACTCCTCTTTTTCTTTCACAATTTATGAGCAGATTCCAAGCTTTATTATGACGGAGTGGAATTGAATAGACTTTGATTGAATACCATTTTCCATGTCATTTGATGTGCATAATAAATACTACAGTATAACTAATGTGAGAGTGCACTTGACCCTTTCGTTTTACTCCGACTGTGTAGATATCATTTCATGCAATAATTTTTATTTTATGTGTATAAACTCTACATGAGCCATTCATGAGGATGATACATTTTTCACAACTGTTATGCAGTTTCATTCTTGGAGAGCAACAATGCTGCTAAATGATTTTTTTAAATGTCCATTAGAGTGTACTCATGAAAATTCATGAAACTCGTCCAACTTTTTCAATCCTGTTTGCAGTGTTTGCTTATTGTCAGTAAAAAATAAAGATAAAGTTAGTAATCTTTTAATGTTTTTTTTGTTTTTTTAGGCCGCAACCCCTGATTCATTCCCTCAGTCTCTCGGAGGAAACGATTTGGCTAAAAATGTCTTACCAGTCCAAGGATTTTTGGTTGAAGCTATGACCACATTCTTACTCGTCATCGTTGTTTTTGGTATTTAAATCCGAATTAAATAAATAATATACGTACATATTTTATGCTCAGCTCTGTACATTACAATTTCATCATTATTTTTGTAACTTGGATAATACCATGTTGTGCTAATTTGTAAAACTTTGTTCTATTGTATATACTTTTTTAGGTTGTTGTGATAGCCGACGGGATGATGTCAAAGGTATTTTAAGTTTTGAAAAAATTAACACATGTTTCAAGCCTGAAAAAAACAGTCAAAAATATATTCTTGCAACTATGTATGGTATTTATTTATAAATAAATGACATGAAAACAGGGAAATGTTTAAACTGTTATTTTCCTTTTTTCATTTTAGGATCTATCCCATTAGCCATTGGACTCACTGTTGGAATTGCCCATTTAGTTTCTGTAAGTTTCATCGTTTTCACATTGTAATGTTCATTGTATATTGTATATTATAGTATCTATATTGTAATAACCATGAAATCGCTGCACATTTTTTGAAAACGTTGAGCTCTTTATAATTATCTTGTAACAACTGTCAACTATACATGTATGTATGCATACATGTGGGAGACTTTTCATTTCTGTCATGTGCTCAACGAATCTGTATAGGAAACACAGATAAATGTGACGGATGCATGTCACGTCCTTCTTTGGACTTGACAAAAGAAAAATGTAGAGATGCATCATAACATAAAAAACTATGTATCAGATTTGAATAAGTTGATATCATGAGCGAGATGCACTAATGAAACCTGTTTTTACTTTTTTTCTATTGTAGATTGGATTCACCAGCACAGGTAAAAGGCTACTTCTTGTAAAAACTAAGCCTTTATGTCTAAATCCTTGAAAAAAAGTTAAAAAGTGAGAAAAGTCTTTTAAACTCTGTTTTTTTACTTAAAATTCCTGCAGGTATTAACCCCGCAAGAACTCTCGGACCTGCCGTTGTCAACACTGCAAACTTTCACAGCAATATTTGGGTACGTTTCTTAAGCAAATTAGTACAAAATACAAAATAATCTCATGTTGGACAGCCAGCAATGTCAGTATTTAAGTTTAAGCACTGTGAATTGTAAATTACCGTCAAGGTATAAAATCTTCTTGTTCTTGGTTTTAGCCTCTCTCAGTTTTTCTTTATCATTAGTTACACTGTCAAAGTAAAACCGATAACAAAAACACCCCACTACACCTATAGTGTATAGATATACATATTTTAATTGCAATAGTTTTTGTTTACCAAACGTCAAAATGTATAGAGAATGTGATACAATGTCGATAATAATTAATCAACAGATTTTTGCAGTGAGTTCAAGGTAAAAATTAGGAGCTATTCAATTCAATTCAATTTAGCCAACAATTCACACCC
>JAQIVE010000625.1:0-34237 GCA_034698285.1 Sminthurinus bimaculatus
GTAAATGATATCCTTGGAGGGTGAAACTGCGTCACCAGTGACAACCCGCGATTATAAGGTTATGCACAAAAAATTGTCTGAAAATATCTTCAGGGGCAGAAACAGGGGCTTTTTAAACTTCAAAAATGAAAGAAAATAAGAAAACACGGATTCGGGCGAGCCACTTGTCGTTAGATTCCGTCACGGGAAAGGGGCTGAACTAAAGGATATTTTTATTATTGGTTTGATTGGGCTAGTGCTTTAAATAAGGTAGAAATGACGATAAACGTAAACCAAGAATTTGAGGACAAAAATGGGCAACTTTACCAGAATTTCTTGATTTTATGGAAAATGCAGTCATGTTAAATTTCTCAAAAAGGGTGGGTAAGATAGCTAAAGAAACTTATCAAGCACCAGTATTTTGAAAACATTTAGAGGTAGAACACTGGATATCTAGGGCCTGTTCATGAAAAGCACTTTCAAACTTGAGCGCTTTCCAAAAGCGTCATCTAGCCCATTTTCGTCCTGGGGCGGAATTCTATATTTCTGTTAAAAGTTGTGGTTAAAAGTTGTAGTTAACTACAACTTTTAACTTTTGCTAACTGGAACTCTAACTCGTATTCAATAAAGCCTAGTTAAGAAAGTTTAAAAAATTAACTTGAGTGCGCTGTTGCCAAGCGTACTTTTGCAAGGAATTTTGCAAATATCATGCCGCGAATTTATTTTTACGCAATAAAAAAAACTTTTAATTCTTGTCATTCATAATTTAGAGTGCAATTATAGTTTTTATTCGTACAAATACAATTTTGTTGATTGTTTTGAAAGTTAAAGTGTTCAATTAACGAGTCTTCTCGTAAAAGTGCAACATTATTGTGTCTTGGAAATCCTCTTCACATCCCCTACATTCAATTCTTATTGTTTAGTGTAGATACATAAATATATACTTAAGTCATAAATATTTATTTATTTATTTCACTACTTAAGTTTTAATGTATTTCCATTACAATGACGAGCAATGAAAGTGACCAGAATCAAACTGAAATACATTCAAATAGAAAGAAAAAACCGAGAACTCGTGCACCTAATTGGACAGAGCCTGAATGGGAAGAACTGAAGACTCAAGTGGAAAATCGTAAATCAATTTTGTTTGCTCCTTTTTCTTCAATCATTACATACAAAATTAAGCAAGATGAATGGGGTCAAGTCACCGATGCTGTCAATAAAGTTGGAGGAAATAATAGAAACATCGAGCAAGTCAAGATCCGGTGGACAAATGAGGTCAAAAAGTGCAAAGACAAATTGGCTACAACTCGACGAGAACGTCGGAAAACCGGCGGTGGTTCACCTGCAGCCTCCGAGCTAAATAGTGAAGAAAGTCGTCTCTGTGGCCTTATTGAACCTGAGAGATATGAAGGAGTTCCCGGAGGAATTGATTCTGATGGTGGGTTGCTTTTTCATTATTGAGTAAATTTTAAAAAATACACTTTTTTCAAACTAAAATATTCGATTTCTTTTGCTAATTTATTATGCAAAGTGATGACCACATTGCACTTTATTTAGATATTAGTTTTGAGAGTGCTCCAGCTACTTTGACATTGGAAAAGTCCCGTCTTCCTGCCAGCCCAACTGTAATATTGGTGGAGCAAGAAGACGACGGCAGCAGCTCATCGTTCAATTGGTCTTCTGCTACCACCGAAGGTAAATACACAATACTTTTTACCATTTATTTGAAAGTGTATTTTGTATATTGTAGATACATTCTTACATACATACATATTTACAGTACATGATTCTTTTGTGAACAATTAATTCTAAATACTTTGAATATACTGTTTATTATTTGTAAATAGTGTCTTCTCCTTCTACTTCCTGGGCTTCGACGTCTTCTCCACAGACTATGGTGACTGGTAGAGTCTCCTCCACTCCACCAACGAAACCCCGTAAAAGGAAAAGTAAGTTATAATAATACACTCGATTCCAATTGAACTTTTGCAAAGCAAACAATATTCGAATCAAATAGCACTGCGTCCAAAGTTCTTGTAGTTTTGAACCATTAAAATCTCGATTTAAGTATATAATAAATCAATCTAAATCTGTAAAAACGTCTTGAAAACAGAATCCTATTTTTAATTGCAACTGAATTACGTTGTAGGGTTTGCCGAGAGTGCTCAAGATGAACTCCTTGCGATCCAAAATAAAATGCATCAAACCTTGGAAGGCATATCGGTCAAGATGGAGAATGGACATCAAAGTACTGTGGAGGGATTTAATACTTTGAATTACAATTTAGAGACGTTGATTGGACTCGAACGGGAACGTCTTACTGTTGAAAAGGAGCAGCTGAATGTCTCGAAACGAGTATTAGAGTTGAAAGAAAATTGCCGTCCATCATATTAATGTTACTTTGACTGAAAGGCTGGTAGCGTTGGTTAATTTAGAATGCATTATATATTATGCCCAACCTTTTCACAATTCAGATGTTGGTGTGTCATGTATTTACCGTTTTGACTTTTACATCTAAAATGCAAAATTATATGAAACATAAATAAGTTATCAGTACATTTTTGTATACTATTTTTGTATTTTATTTTTTATTAATCATTGTTTGTAAACATACAGAATAGAATTTTCTTAGCAGGTCTGACACACTGCAATATTTATAGCAGTTGTTGCAGCAACTTCAAAATTACGAGAACGTAAATTATTTTATGTTGTCTATCATAAAATAAAGTTCCACTTTTTCGTTTACATCTTTACATTACAAAAAAATCTCTGCAGCTGAAGGCAATAAACGATTGAACGACTAATTCAGTCGATAATATTTTATTCTGCTATTGACCATTTATTTAACTATTACGTTATCTATCTTTAAATTACAAAATTACTCAAAGCTTTTTACAGCATAATATTATACTGTAGTGCAGCAAGTGCATAAAATGTAGATACAGTAATTTTTAATCTTTTATCTCCCTGTTACTATGCTCACATTTTACAGACACCTAAATTAATGTGCTTTTCCGAATCAGATTTTTTACAAAAAAGATAAAGAACCTTGTTTTGGATTTACCCAGGGCGGCTGTATTTTTTGTCTACAACAAGGTGGTTCAGTCTGAGAGTTTTTCTCTATAATTTTTCCAATCAGTGCTGGAGGTAAGTTTGGTGTCGTGTACATCGTGTACATGACAACGCCAAAACATTAAAATTGAAATGACACGGAAAAATTGATTCGGAATTCTAATATAAACTTAGGAAAAGACTAGACGTCTGGGCGAACACTTTTCCCGTCATGTAAAATGTACGACCCCAAACTTTTAGTGACATGACCCCAACCCAGTGGTTGGAGATTTTAACCTCACGCTGACCCACCTTGTTGTACATAAAAAGTTTAGCAGCCATGTATTTACCTAAAAATTCAATGCTCATTTTTTACTTGCTATCAACTATAATTTTTAGAACTGTCAAGATAAAATCCACATAAATGTAAACAATATGATTATGTTTTGTGACACCAGTTACTTAATTAAAATAGGTTCCAACTGCTTGTTCTCTTAATAAAGCTCCACTTTGACTGTTGACTCCACTATAATCCATGTCCAAGTCTCGTGAATGAAGGAATCTTCTCAACAGATTGTCTTCGTCTTCTTCAATCAGATTTATTCGATTTCGGATACAAAAGTTGTGTAAAACAGCTGTTGCTGCAATAATTTTACACACCTGCAAAATTAAAATGCAAAATTATACATTTTATTTGAATTGGATTTAAAATTTTAGTTTCGGAATATTTTCAAATGAGGATAAAATCTTTTTCAAAAAAGTACGTAACTGTAGTTTTGTGATGATTGGTTAAAAAAATATGCACCTTCGTAGGTTCGTAGCAGAGACGGCCTCCAGAAAGGTCAATGCATCTCCACCGTGACTTCCAAACTCCGATGGATCTTTCAACAATGGATCTTGTGGACTTGTGAGCATTATTGTAACGAACTTGAGCTGCATTTGCGGGATCTCGATAAGGAGTCAAAAGCCAGGGCTCGCAACCGTATCCCGAATCTCCTGTTAAAGTAAATATGTACACATTTTGGATCATCATTAATTGAACAATTTACAGATACAGCTTCAAGTAAATAAAATAAATATAGGCAAATAGTCAATTTATAACCGATGTTTTCTAAATTTTTTAATGCAGATAGTACGAAAGTTTGTGCACTCACCCAATAACCAACTAACTCCATATTGTCCAGCCACAAATTTTCGTCTAACTGAGCAATGCTTCCACATAAAACTGTCATGTGTACTACCAGGCCACTTTGCAACGACATTTTTAAATGAATTATCCCAATTACAAATCACTTGACAGTTTATTGCATGATTATTTTTTCTGTTGACGTAAACATGTTCATTTTTCCACGGAGCTTTCATGTTCACAAAAGTACCGTCAATTGCTCCAATAACATTGGGAAATCCAATCAAATCGAAAAAATTTGACTTGTCATAATTTAGAGCTTGCACAGTATTTGGAAACTTAATGTAAGTAGGTAAAAGTTTATTGATTATAGAATTACACATTACACTTATGATTCGACTGGCACTGGGTTGTGAGATTCCAAAACCAGTTGCCTCAACATATTGAAAACTTCCGGATCTGAAGAAACTTAATGCAGTCAAAACTTGAGTTTCAGTTGGAATAGCAAAATTTCGACTTGTTTGATGCTCAACTAAAGGTTCCAAAAGGTCAAATAAAGTATTAACGTCATGTGGATGGACTCCACAATGTTTTCTTATTTCATAACGAGAAAGACGGTCTAAAGTTACTCGTGTTTTCGGTCTCATTCGCACATCAAACACTGGTATAAAGGGCAGGGCCATTATAAAAACTAAAAACACAAATAGTTTAATTTAAATTAACTTTAAAAACAATTACGAGTCCTTTTTGTAGCAAAATTGTAGCCCCCATATTACTTGTGTATCACTTTTCTTACACACACAGAGTGGAGAAAAAGTTCCGGTTAAGGATTTAATGGTACTCTGAGTTGCCATTAAATTTAACCGAAAGAGTTCCAGTTAAGAAAACGCTAACAATTTTATTGAATGCTAGTTAAGCCGAGTTGTGGTTAACCACAACTTTTAACCACAAGTTAAGTATATAGAATTCCACCCCTGAAAATAAAGACTTTGAGGAAAGAGTTAAAATTTTATTTCCTTATTCCATACCAGGTAATGCGATGCAAGTTTATTCCCACGACTCAGAATTATAATCGGAATCCATGTAGTGAAATAACAGGAAATTTCCTAAACCAAGTTGACTTGCCAGTACCTTTTTGAGCTCAAGGTACCTACATCATAAATGCTTTCTCACAAGTAACCCTTTTTTGCTTTGTCCTCGGGATCGACCTGAAATTGATAGGGCTAGTCCGGCTAGGTCTCCTAACACCACTTTTGGAAAAATTACGTGCCAGTTTTTTGTTTGATTTTTTTTCCCATTGTTGAAATTCAATTTTTCCCATAGTAAGTAAATGGCAAGCATTGGAGGTAATATGAGTTGGATTTAAAAAAAAAATCTCAGACTTCCGAATACGTTTGCCTTAACGAGCATAAAAAGGGCTTTCAAAAATGCTCTACAACTTTGGAATCGGTGCAATGGGAAAAAATTTTTTAAACAAAAACCTGGCACGTAATTTTGGCATAAATGGTGTTAGGCGACCTAGCCGGAATAGTAGTATCAATTTCCGGTCGATCTCGAGGACAAAGCAAAAAAAGGTTACTTGCCAGAAAAAAGGAATAGATACATAGAAAGAAAGCAAAAAGGTAAAAAAGCCGCATTGGACTGGGTAAACAAGAGGATAAAATAGGAAAAATATTGTATTATACAATGTCATGTTGCATTTTACATTTACGACGATTATTGCTCCGTTTCATAGTCATATCTATGCTCTTCTTCTTCTTGTTCTTCGTCTTCGTCTTCCGCATGGATCATCATTACATCATTGTACAATGTACATATAAGATGGGTGCACTTGCTGTTATTTCCATTGTTTTTGTAGCTATATCGTTCCTACGTTCATACTTCTGATCGTGGTCCTTGTCTTGCTTTCCTGGGTCCATGGAATGGATGGAAGGCACAAAGCCATTCCGTCCCTCTTTATCATGAGGAGTCGAAGATATGCTGCAATTCCTATGAATTTTGCATTAACTTTATTGTGGAAGAGAGGAAAGGGAAAGGAAAGCAGGAGCGGTAGAGAGAGCGAGATGCACAGTACAAGGATTCCCACTGTACATAATATCGTATCGCTTCGCATCCCATCACATCACAACTGTGGCCATTTACCATTTACGTAGGAAACAAACGCAGGCGTGAGTTCCCTTCTGACAGAGAGTCGAGTCGAGTCGAGTTGAGCCAACGCTCCCTGTATACAGTACACAGTACACACTGTATTCACATGTTGTGTACTGTACTGTACTGTACTCTACTCTACTCTACAATATATGCATGCATGGGCATATGGAAAATAAAGAGCGGCAGATAGCTAGCATTTGGCATGGGACTCCAATTCGCAAAAATATACATATTCTGTACTTGTACTTTTAGCTGAAGCTTAAACTTGCTAATACCACCACCACCACCACTACCACTACCACTAGTACTATAATGTACTTTAGCTGCAGCTTTAGCTTCTCGTTCTTTTTCTTCTTCATATCATCCAACGTATTGTGAATCTCTTTCTGCTTGCTCTCTGTTTTCGTTCTCGGTTTCGGTTCGGGACTCTCTCTCTCTGCCTGTCCCTTTCCCCTCTTTCTCTCCATCTCTTTCCCCTACTTAACTTTCACTCGAGACTGAGGGAGTTTCAGTACTCTCGCAGAATCTCACCGAGGCCGGGATCTTCCCAACAACATAATTTTTCCACGAGCGGACCCATCCACATCCATTCATTTCATCGTACTTTCTTTACTTTCACCTCCACTTTCTCTAGTTTCCCCTCGTTGGTTCGTTGGTTGGAGAGGCGATCCACTTGTAAATGTGGATCCACATCAACATCCACTTGGCTGGGGCTTTTCTCCCCGTAAGCGTTTAGTGTACCTTTTAGTTTGACTTTGGTTCGAGGAGGATCGAGTCTACAAATACACACTTATATCATATAAGGACTTATAAAAGGGAATCTCCATTCAATCTCCATAATTTGCCCCTAAATTATTTTTCCCACCATCACATTTTTTATCTCGGCCAAAGTCGATTGATGGTCTAACTCTCTTTAACGTGGTCTCACAGAGTAATCGCCTCAATTTATATTGAATTTATATTGAACAGACATTTTTTATCCAGTGCCCCATTCTCTCTATTCTATAAATAAAATAAATACATCTCCGTCTTTTTCTGCTCTTCGCTCCCATACAACATTAACATAATCGCAAACGTTAACGTAAACGTATTGCCGTGGAATATCCAGTAACAGCCCGACACCGAAAATTTAATTGCTTTAGACGGTCAAAAACTCCGGATCAGTGTTTAGTGCAAAGAACCGACGTGAATAGAAAACTTTTGTGATTCTCGGTGCGAAACAAAGGGAGTTTAAAGGGGGTGAAAACGTTTGAAATTCTGACGTTCCACAACAATAGTTATAACAATCGAGTTGTCTAAATCTTTATAACGTATTAAATTACGCTTAAAAATAAATACTGGTGTGAAGTGTACATAAAACGACCAGGAAAACCGAAACCGATCGGAAACAAATACTGTATAAAAACAGGGAGAAAGGTAAAAAAAGTGAGAGGTGGTAGGTGTGTGAGAGAAAGTAGGAAAAAAGTATGCGGTGGACTTTGAGTCAAGTGCAAGTCCATATTCTTTCCCCGAATTTTCCCGTGTCTTCTTCATCTGCTTCTTTTTCTTCCACCTCAACTCCTACTTGTTTTTTTCCCGTGGTCAAAGTTGGGGATGTCTGCCAGTGCCCGCACAACTACCACCACAATAAATGAGTTGCTGTGGCTCCTTGCTCCGTCAGTCAGTCAGTCAGTCAGTTGTTCTTCCACTTTTTCTTGTTTGAGGAGGACGTGATGAGAAAACCTTCCATTTCTTCGTCTATTCTTCTTCCTTGTTCAACAACAACAACAACCGAAACATCTCGTCCGACTGTCTGTCTGTCTGTCTGCCCCGCAAAACAAAAACTTTAGTCATCACATTAGCAAGACCATAAAACAGACTGAAAGGTGCCCCTCATTCTTCTTCTGCCTCTTCATCCTAAATCTCTTCAGCAAGAGGATGAACATTATATGTATGTGCAGTGCACTTGTTCAATAAGCAGAGTCTAAAAGTTTAAGCATCAGACGAAGACGAAGACGAAGACGAAGAACTTGGTCTTTACTCATCGTCCTCTTTTGTCTGAAGGAATATCGTACCGTACACAACAAACTGCTTCATCTCTCAAAGCTTCTTGGGTTTCAGTTCCCCGTCCTTGGAAAAGGAGGTTTTGTATTGTACATAATATATAGAATATTTTTACATAAGTCCGCATCTTCATCTACATCCGCATTTCTTCAAGATACTTACTGACTTACTTAATCTCCTCTACAATATTTCTCTCTCTCTCGCTGTCTCTCTGTCTCTCCCCATTTGTTTACAACTTACTTCAAAACAGAAAAGAGAGGAACACAAAGGAAAACTTGGAGGTAAACTAACTACTTGTACTACCATCATCATCATCATCTACTTTATGTACATCAGTGGAAAAATATAATGACATAAAATAGTTTATCATATGTATGTACACTGTACAATGTACAAGCCACTGGGACATCCATAAAGGGACGATTATCTGTGCGAAACCGTCTTCAACTTGCGCTACTTTGTTTTCCTGTTATACAGTTACCTGAGCAAAAACAAAGGAAAAGATGCGGATCAAGATTTCAACAAACGGCTGTCTTTGATATGCACATCTGTATGTATGTACGTCGAAATGAGATGAAACAGCAGCAACTTGTTTTGACGAGCAGAAGCAGGAGAAAAAGATATTCTGAGCACTCCAAAACTTTGGCAAACTTGTATGATATGGAATAACGTTAAATTTAAGGAGGGAAGAGCACACGGGAGAAAAGGGAAATATCATCGTATATTGTGTAATATTGGACTAATAATACGTTTTCGTCTTGGATTCTTCTTCCTTCAAGTGGAGAAAAATTGAAAGAAACTGCGTGCATCTTTTCCCGAGAAAAATATAATATACGATACAATACTCAAGTATTTGTTAAAGTTTAAACGTGTACAAGTATAAAATGTACGTATGTATGTATAGGTTCGTCTATCTATCTAATAAAAAATCTATGGAGGAGCAGGAGCAAAAAAAGTGAGTGAGTGAGTGGCTGCTGCTGCTGCTGGATGACAAGGAGCCGAGTGAAAGGGGAGCAAAAGTTTCACAGCCAAACGGCCCAAAAATAACATTGCATAACATAACAACACACAACACGTAACATCACGTCACATCGTACAGTACAGTAGAGTAAAGTATAGTAAAGTAAAGTAGAGTAAAAGTACCGCCGTCGTCATCACCATCAACATGAACATCACGGGACAATCTTTTTCCACCATCAATGTAGTCAACACTCAACATGGAACAACATGGGGCGGGCTGCTCCACCAGAAAAAGAAGAGGGAGCAAGAGACAAGTTACGTCATCAATTTATCATGTTCAGGTTCATCTTGTTCGCGTATAGATAAAGTATAGATAAAGTGTGACTGAAAGAAGGCCAATTGATATTATATTTAGTTTGTGGGTTGTTCGATTCTTCACTATACTTGTACATTGTACAGTGTATATACTATACAGTATACAGTGTATAATTTATAAGGACGCTGCTCTGCTCTCCCATTTGTTCCGCTGTTCCTCTTTCGACCAGTTCATCAGTTTTGACGGTAAAAAACAAGAGCAGAGATCCAAGTGCTCCATATCAAAAAAATATATATATATGTATGAATCAGTCAATCACCAAGACCCTTGATCAACCAATCCTATTTTTAGTACCAAAGTCTCGCAACTTTTACAAAAAATTCAGGTATGATTCATTCTTTTGAAATTTAAAAGACGTACTTACACATAAAAAATATAAAAGTACATATGTATACTCTGGTTATAAGTCCAATGTAAAAACCGTGTTTTAGGATTTTTGGCTCGTTTAAAAACATTGATTGACAAAAATTACAGTCGAAATTATGATACAAAGTTTACATAGATGCAGATGAAAAAATAATGAAGACAGTAGCTAAAATTGAGGGTGAATGCCTATCTGAATCCGTGTATGTACATATAATGTATAAAGATAGCTGCAGGTTGACAAAAGCGTAAGATTCTACGCATACTGGAGCATAAACTGCAGGCTCAAAGAGGAACAAGTGGAGGCTAAACCCTGCAAAAAAAGGAAAAGATACGTTAAATTGTACACTGTACACTGTACACATGAGGATGAACAAAAGTTGATACCTAGTTGTATAGAAACTTTGAGCTTTTAGCCTGTTCTGCATCGGATTCAGCCAGCAACCCAAATGGAGGATCAACGAGCCGTGTGCTTCTCCACGGAAGACAGAAAGTCAAAATAGAACAATGTTGAAATGGAAATTGAAATTGAATGCTGCAACTCAAACCCTTAGAATATTTTTATCATGTATATAGGGATTACATTATTGGTGGGCTTGGCAAACAATCCGGCAAAGTTAAAAAAAGGGGGGCAAATTAAAAATTGGCCCCATTTTTTGACATTTCCTTAGAAAAAAAACGTGAAAAGTTTCATCATGAGGCGAGACTTTATTAGCAGGGTAGACATAGTAAAACTCCATATGAAATGAGTTTCCTCTCTGCTTTTGCCCTTCTTTTTCGTCCGTCTCTTTACGTTTCATTTCCATGTCTACACAAAGATTCCACATTTTCAGCCGTGGAAAGGTATGACATTCCGCGCCATGTACAGTTACACTGTTCATGTACTTACACACTTTGCCTTTCCTTCCCCGTATGTATTTTTGCTCTTTTTAAAAACGCAACTGTAGCTAAATTCAAAGTCACATCAGAGGCAAAGGCAAAGGCTAAAGCCCAAGGTAAAGACAAAGACCAAGACCAAGACAAAGTCAAAGTCAAAATCAAGCCAAGGTTGGTAAACTTTCTCCGGGTTCTTCACCTGACTGTCTGGTTGAAAGGAATGCCATGCCATGGAATGGAATGGTAAGGAAGGAACGAAAGGAAGATATCTACGCCAAGGGAAAGCTCGAGCCGGAGACTGACTGAAAATGAATGCCGAAAGGAGAAAGCACTCCTCTCTCCTTTGCCGTTTTCTTTACCATCTCGACAAAATTCAAAATTCATTCCCCTCCTTCTCCCCCTGTCTGTCTGTCTTTATATATGCATGTATGTGTGTATGTATGGATGTGCTCAGTACGCTCACCGTCCGTATCCCGACTTTGATCGGTGGGTCGGTATAATTCGGTATTTACACTCTGGCTCGCCTCCTCTTCCTTTTCTCTTGCCCTCATTCCCTGTCCAAACAAACATTGTTAATTTGAAAAGGCCAAATAAAGAATTTAACAGAGCTCATTCATTCCCTTCTTCTTTATGAGCACGTTTATCATTATCATTTTATGTATAAGGTTATTTCCAAGAGGCATCCACGCTTAACCCAGATTTTACATAATACAAATCCTCAGGTTAACGGAAGTTCATCAGACAGGGAAAGGTCAGGACAATGGAAATGTGCAGAAAATTTCACTTTCACTTTCTCTGCACAGTCCCCGCAGTCCTTTCTCCAGCGGTTAATCGCGGTTAATTGAGGGCCATTGAAAGGGAAAGTGCGTGGGATGGGATGGGTTATCCCCAATGAAGAGTGATCGGCGTGATTTTTTTTGTGGCCAAGATCAGATCGTGACCAAGTCAGAATTAAAGAAAATTTAACTTTGATCACTCACAATCACAGATCACAGACCCGGATTTCTCTCTATTGAGATTTCTCTTTTCACTTTGTCGGCAACTGCTGACTTGGTGAAAGTTTAAAACTGGTCCAGTTTGGCTGAAAATTTGAACAAAAAATAAAGTACCACTCCTTTCACGTTGATGGGCGGGCAATTCAATTCAATGAAGAGACAGCTTGATTTTCTGCCCACGAGAATTTTAAAACACGGCCTTGGCCACGTTCAAAGGTGGAGGCTGAATGATGAATGAATGAATGGTTCAAATAAACCACAACATCTCTTTTGCTCTCTCTCTCTCTTTTGCCTTATCCCGGTGACCTGCAGACATAAACACAAACATCCGCCTGTTCCTTTTGTTCAAACCGGAGGCTACATCGTCCACCCCCGCACTGCAACATACATACACAGTACACACACATACACATTGTTTGCCGTTAAAGTGTGTAAAATTCAAACAAGGACGGAAGTACACGATTAAACTTGCATATATGGATGGATGTATGGCCGTTGACCTACTTTCACCCACACATCGTCCTTTCGTCCTACCTGCTGACTTTGTGCATTTTATATGACTGGATTTGCCTTGGCTTCCACTCTCCTCTACGTACACTTCACTTTCACTTTTACTTTCTCCTGGTTGAGACACGACACGTTGAACGGAGTTGGTCAAATTCTTGTTGCACTTTCTCCAGCAATATCCCGGTTGTCTTTTGAGATTGTACACAACTTTTTGCACAAAATTTTGAAAAGACGTTCGAAACAAACAAAAAAGAAAGTGGACGTGAAACCAGCAAGGGAAAGTTGGAAGGAAACGGCCGCATTTTTTGTGTATGTATGTATTTATGTATGTATGCATTGGATTTTGATGTGGGTGGATTTGGGACAAAAGTGAAAGTGGGCTGGGAATAGAACTAAAGCGCAACACGAAAATGGAAAATGGAATGAGAAAAGTAGGAAACAGCCTGTCGCCTGTTTTTGTTGTTTTTACATGTACAAGTACATGTTGGGTGTCGGGCCATGTTATGTTGTTTTATTTGGGGAGTTTTCACAAAAGTGCAATCCCTAGTTTTCTCCACACCAAAATAGAATGAAAAATTATGACTTGCTTTCTCTCTCTATGTCTCTCTCTCTTTATATATGTCCAATTGACGAAAGTTTGTTAGGGGTGCTTTCACTCCAAATATTTAATCATAAAAGCGACAAAATATTGTAGACAAGACAACGTCTAGATATTATAGAGAACGAGAATGAAATGAAGGAAGGAGTGAAAGGAGAGAAACATTTCTGTTTATTGAAACAGCCCGGAGCGAAAGTTAAACAAAAGGTGACAATGTGACAGGGACTGGAGGGAGGGAGGGAGACAGACAGACGAGAGGAGATAGAAGAGCGACGGCAAAGGGGAATTTGATTAAAAACCACTCAGACTCTGACTGCGTACTTTAGGAGAGTTGTCAAGTTGTAAAGCTGCGAAACTCTGGTATACTCTACTCTACTCTCGGCGCCCACAGAATACAGGGAGAGAAGATGAAAATGAAGAAATAGATGGAGAAAGTCGAAGAAAGCCGTGGGAAGGGAAAGAGAAAGGTAGACGGTGAAAGTGGGAGAAAGTCGGAGAAAGTGAAGAGAGAGAGAGAGAGAGAGAGAGAAAGGTGGCAGGTATGAAAAGACTGTTTCTACATCTTGATTATAATTTATAAGCCTGAGTAGACACACTTTACAATGACAATGACAATGACAACGACAATGACACCCCCCACGATATTTAACAACTATAACTATTTTACCCACATTTCGTGCAAAATCTAAAATCCCCGTAATGGAACGGAAAAGACTTTCTTCACTTTCTCCGCATCTCACCTCACTTTACTTCATTTCCAAATCACACCCATACATATACCCTTGTACAAATTTTTACATATACATACATACACTTGACACCTTTTAACCACCAGCCAACCCTTCACCAACTTTTCTCGCGGTTTATTGCGCTAAGGGGCTAAGGGAATGGAAATTTCCCGGGGTTACCCATTTTTATTTTTATTTATGTCCTTGTCATCCTACAACACAACCTGGAAAATTCCGCAATTCACAAATTCTCAAAACACAAGACACACACGCACATTTAGTGTGTATTTGTGTATTTAGTCCCACAAGCTCATCTCCTCCCGCTTTCTCCGTATTAGATACTTATGTAAAAGTGGTTTCGTGACAAGGATGGCGTTAAAATTCTCCCACAGACTCCCTTCTTCACTTATTGTTCTTTGTTTGAGATACCTACTCAAGGTGCGTTGTGCCGCCCAAAAAGCCGGCTTAATTTGTACAAATGACTTCTGTCACTCTCATCTCTCGTGTGTTTTCTTGTTTTGTGACAACGTCAAAAGTAAAAATGAAGTAAGTGGAGAGAGAAAGATGAAATTGCGAAATATGACGGACATTTAAGGATGCTAAAAGCAACCGTCAAGAAAACATTTTGCTATTCTACCCAATTTTGTATGTTTATTTTTAGGTCTTCAGTTTTCCCCGGGAGGAATTTTGACGACCTGTGAGGGATTTTTCGGAGCAGAAAGCAAAATATGTGGAAAATAATATCAACTCCTTATCCCATGTTTCCCATGTTTCGTATCATGGGATAATTTTGTAAAATAGTGGGTACTTTGTAGTCTTTTAAACTACATACATACATACATACTGTACAGAAAATGGAATCAGAGTGTAGGCTATAAACTGTATGTAAAGAATACAAACACGGATATACATACACTCACACTTACAGTTCACATGGGATTTGATTGGGCTGAATCTTATCGCATGTTAAAAAGAGTCCTCGTTCTTCTCTTGTATTGTACTGTATTGTATTGTATGGTATTTTGTCCACGTTTCCCATGAATTTCCAAGTACGAGCCCAAGATCATGGAAATGATTACGATTATTATTGTTATTGTCCCGGGAACTCGACGGCCCATTAACATGAACTGGGACATGTGCTCACATTTCACATTTCCCTTCCCTTTGTCCTTTACACACATATGTACATTGTACATGCAAAGGGAAAGGAAAAGGGATTGAGCCATATCGTTATTACATTTTCAGGTAATTCCGGGAGGATCTGCAGCAAATCTAGTAAATCCGGGGAGATATCCATGTGCAAGAGCTAGAGGAAGAGCGGCAACATGTATACAAAATATACAAAATACAATAGAATACAAGGTGGAAATTTCTCCCTCAAGCATAAAAACACAAAGAATGAGAAGCGAGTGGTGTGGTGTGGTGAAAGCAAGCCGGAGACAATAAAGCTCACCTTGTCCTCCTCTTGTATATTCTCCGGTTCTGCATTGTTTGTCCCGGGTAATTAGAGCACTAGCTCCATTTTATTCATTATTTGCTTCTCTCCTAGTTTTCACCAATGTGAATTGATACCGTAATGGGGAAAACCTTGGAAAATTCAATTCACGGCCATGAATTTCCTTTTTCTATCCCTAACAAGTGATTTTCGATTTTACTATACATGTGTTGCGTTGATTGTTTCGATCCGGGTCTGAATAAGAAGTGTTCGTTCCACTGTAAAAGTTGCGCAACAACAAAATCAACAACAGAAGCAGCAGCCTTTGAATTCGAATTCGTCTGCATCTTGTCCGTGTTACTGCGGTTGCATGCACGATGAACGTTTCCCCCACATTGTCATTGTCATCAGTGGACCTTCAACACAAAATCCTACACGCTTCATCGAATGCACCACAAAATGAGGTTTTGGCAAATTTTGTGGCGGAAACGGGCGGAAGATTATTCAAATTCAATCGAGCGGCTCTTTACTTACATAATACATGGGAAAATGGGCAAACCTTTTGTTTTTTCTTTGAGGTCGACATTGGCCTCACATACTCACATACATACCCACATACGTAACTCTGAATCCAAGGATAATCAAAAACCTGTTCAAGTGGAACATGAATGAAAAATCAATCGTCTGGACATTTTTCTCGTAGTATGGAATTGTTTACAAGAGAAAGTGAAAGATGCTGACGATGAGTCGTGGGGAAAATGTGGGATTTTTACATAACTACATGCCTACATGCATGCATCTCCCTATCAAGCCACTGTCACTCTATTCAACATTGACAAGGACAGTTGAAACTTTGGGTAGAGGTTCAAGATTCATCTCATTCCATTTATTTTCCATCCACATTTTGCGATTTTGATTTAACGGACGGCAGACGCAGACGGCGAGTGAGTGAGGGAGGGAGATGAGACGAAAAATGAGGAGCAAAATTTGGGAATTCATTCATGGGCGAGGCAAAGTTGCCGAGTAGTATGTAGTAGACAGTAGATCAGGCGACGAAGAAAATGCAAAAATTGACTGTCATTTCACCAAAACGGGTGACAGAATGACAGTAGGCCGTTGCTCGTTGCTCCAAAACTGGAGTTGGTCGGAATTGGAGGAAAAGTTGGCCCCTTTTGTCTCCTTTCCTTTCTTGGCTATTTTGTAAATTTTCTACATCCTCTGTTCACTATGCATGTACATATCAGACCTCAATTTAGTTTGTGCATTTGGGCTCGTTCGCTATTGATTCGGCATCCACAAATATACGTAGAGGACGAAAAGACTCGTTCAAGGAAAGATAATTCGCCAGTTTAAATTTTACTTGGATTTAGATTTAAACTTAAATTCGAGGACAAGCGCAAATTGTAACCCACCTTCAAATTTTGAACTGAACTTAACTTGCAATCCGACTCTGACTTTGGACGCCTTTTAAGTTATTTATTCAGTATTTATTTAGACTTGAGTGGGTGTATGTATGAAAGCCTGGAAAAATTGTCAAGTCTCTGGAGTATCAGCAATTCCATGACTTGAGACCCACACACGGTATGGATACATTTGGCTTTTGGCTGTGGATGCAAATCCAAAATGTTAAACATTTCTTGTACAAACATAAACAAGTTACATAAACATAAATTCAAGCGGACTGGAGTAAAGCTGCGGTCACAGAAATGGAACTAAAACTGAAACTGGTATACACAAACAAACACAGGTTCGTTTCCTCGGCAACGTGATTTTTGAGTCACTGCTTGCTGCCGATACAGACAGATACTCCGCAGCTTTCAAATATTCATGGACGGAGTAAAAGATTTCAGAGGAATCACTTCCGCCTCATCAAGCCTCCTTAAACTTCTTTCCATGTACCATGTACAATATTTAGCCTGCCCTTTTATTTTAGCAGTAGCTCCAAAATCTCGAGAATTTCCACAACTCGAAATCGACTCCCTCGACTCCAAGTCGTCACAAATTAACTCGACTTGATTGACAAAGAGGTGGAAAGGGGCGGAGGAGCAAAAGAAATTTTCAAAGAATTTTCTATAGTGAGGAATCCAAAAAAGTTTACTTCATTTCAGCTGTGCATTGCCATTCTCAGCATTTTCGTTCAAGGAATTTATCCAGCGGCATTTCGCTCAACTCTCTAATCTGAAAAAAAACGTCAGTAGTCCACTAAAAGTATTTACAACATTTAAAAGTCCTCAGTGCATGCACTTGGTCCATCCAAATTGTTATGTGTGATACTGCAAGAAGTGAATCTTAGCTGTACATAGACATATCGATAGAAACAGACTTTTGTTAAAAGTACATATGTACAATGTACATGCAATGATGGTCCAATTGAATTTCACAATCGACGCAATAAAATTTCAAAAATGTGATAATGGCTGGGGTATAAAAAAATCAAAAGTGCACAAGCTGTAAAGAATCAAGAAGTCGACGTGAAATAAAGATAACGACCCGCATTCCAAGGCAATGACTGCATACTGTATACACACAGATATTGTGCATGAACTTGTACTTGTACAGTGTACAATGTGCAACAGACGCTAAAACAAGGCTCGTGCTTAAAAAATGTGCGACACCAACCCATAAATACAGTCGATCCTGAATAAAGGGAACTTTTTTGAAAAATTCAAGGTTTCTACTGAAAAGTAACCGGATCTTTGCCTGAAAACTGGATGAATCTTCAATCTTCAAGGGTGACGTTATACTCGCGTTTCACTGCACGTTGGATCGGTTGGCTGCTATCATTTCTGTATGACCATGTTGATGGCCAACTTGATGCTGCGAAATGGGTTGTGTGCTATGGCGTATGGCTCAAAATTTCAATGGCATCCCAACACTGCAAGTCAATGTACAAAAGTAGAGCAACAGTTTCCATTCAAGTACACACATACATGGACATTCAAGTTTTATTTTCCATTTTTGACTCTGATTTGATCCAAGGTCAAATTGAATTTGACCCTTTCTCTACTATCATTTTTTCTGGCCCTACAATACTTTACTTACTTTTTTCTCCCATTCTCTGGGAAATTTTGTCATGAATTCAAAAAAAACTTTGTCCTTCTTTTCCGTCTCTTTACTTTTTGCGTTCTTCTCAAGTTATATCGCACAATATCCTTATAATATAATACAATACAATAATTTGCTCATGACGAGAGAAGGCAGGGAAGGGGATTGAATTGAATTGAATTTGCTAAGTTAGACCCACAACTTGTGTCTACCCTTTCTTTCACCCCTTTTAAAAGTAGAGGGAAAAGTAAGCAGAATCTTTGATGAAAAGGGATAGAACAAACGAAAAGGAACCCACGAATGACGACTTACGGCAGTTTATAGAGAGATACATGTGTGTAAAATGTATGTGTTTCTTCTGGTTGCGCTTTCTTTGCTCGAGGAAAGAACAAGTAAGTAAAAGCGGGAGAAAGTGGAAAGAGAAAGCAAAAAAGACCCTTGAAATTTCCCAAGCGTAGCTAACCTCTACTTTGTCTTGACTCTTGTCTGTCTCCCCCAGTTGTCTTTCCATACATGTGCATGTAGCGAGGCGATACGATACGATACAATACGATACTCGGCGAATGCTGGTTGATTCCGGGAAAATATCTTGGTGAAAGAATCCTACTTTTTGACTCCAGTTCAACAAGATCAAGAAGTAAACGTAGAAAAAGACAAAGAATACGAGCAGGAGGAGAAACAAAGATAAAGCAAAGGACTCGAGGCGTATGGTATGGTATGGCATAGTATGGCATGGCATGGCAGGCGGGGTTGGATTGGGTTGGGATTGTTTGAGATGTCTTTTCTACGTTCTCCGTTCCCATCCTTTGGGAGCGATTCCATGCCGTTGCGTGACGTCAAATTGCTATACTATACAGTAGCTGAAGGAGAAGAAGACCCAGGCTCCGACGGTTCGGAGACGATGAAGAAAAGAAGAAGAATACTAACATCAATTCAATACTTGAACCTACTTGCCGAATTTTCCAACGTGTTCTGCTCCCTCTTTTTGCTCTCGGCCCATTTGACTCTCGGTTTTGACTTTGACTTGCCTCGTCTCGTCTTCAAGCCACCGACTAGACTAAAGTTGACTTGACTTGACTTGACTCGATCGGCGCTCCAAGCAGACACAGAACCAAACCTACAGCTGGGCGTAAAGGCCCACTCTCTCTCCTTTCCCGGAAAAGTTTTCCCTCCTGTAATCACATTACAATTTGACTTATCGGGGTGACTCTCGCGTCTTCTCCCGGGTTGAGTCTGCTCCTGATTTTGATTTGCTACCTTTCTCTACTGTTTCTCTCGGTATGTGTTTCCCCCCTTTGACTGTAAGTGTCTCTTTGCACTGCTTTCAGCCAATCGAGAAATTCGGAACACCGACAAGAGAAAGTCTGCTTTCTCCTATATACTTTCCTCTGTGCTTTCTCCAATGATACACGACAAAGTCACGGGAGGCTTCCCGGCTGTTGATTTTGTTAGCGGGTGAGATCCAGTATTATTTAGTATTTGGGAGAAATTCGAAGAAAGCCAGAGAAAGACAGATATTTATATATATAGGAGTGTCTCAAAAATTATGTATATTAGAGAGAGGTTGAGAAATTAAACAATTTTTTATCTGTATTGTTTTTAAAAACTGGACGACTTTTGGATAATTTTCTAAAAATTCAAAACTTATGAAAAAAAGCGGGAAAATTTGATTTCCATTAACATGAACAATTCAATTCACTGCAGGTACACGGAAGACACACACGTTGGGCTAGTGAAGAGAGCCATGGTTGGAAAACCGAGGGAAAAGTCCTGTATAAAGAACCAAAATCAATCCCAGATTTGAACAGAGATTGCAATTTAAAAGTAGACCAGAGCCAGAACCTGAACCAGAACTCGGCGTCAAATTTAGACCCAGGACGAGAACCAAAAGCAGATTCGGATCCAGATAGATTTATATCTATCTACTCCTCGATCGTATTATACTCGTATGTATGTATTTAGAGGCACGGACAAAATCCGACTCATTGCCAGACGGAGTGGAAAGGTAGAGAAACGGGGATTCTATCTACTAGTTTCAACTCAATTCCACACTCACAGGGAAACTCTACAACTAACACTTTCACATTTACGCAACCAGATTGCCCAGTCACACACATATACATATATACATACACTGCAGTCCCCTTTTTCCGATTCTAGATCTAATTCTGATTCTGATTTTGATGTAAAGATCCCAGTGAAAGTGATCATTTGAAAAGGATTCCAGAGAAAGTCAGTCCATCTGCACGGTGCACAGTGTACAGTATAGCAGAATACTGTGTATATGTATTGTACAATAGAATTTGCACAATAGAGAAGGAATAGAACCGACGTTTGTCGTCACAACCCGGGGGATTTCCATGGAATACTTAATGATAAAAAGAGGAGTCAAGGGTGTGAAGCTCTCTATACATATACATTATATATATATCTATGTATGTATTCCCCATCGCCTCCTTTTCTTATCGCGAGTAGAGAAAGTAAAGAAACCTAAGAGTGAAAGCAGGAGGAGAAAGCCCGATGGAAAGTGACGGCCTGAAAATTTGCTAGATTGATGGAAGCAGCGGGGCCTGGCTCTGGCTCGGAGTCTGGTTCTGGATCTAAGTCTCGCATTGGCATTGGCACTGGCTCTGGCTGCTCTGGCTGCTTTGACTTTGCTTGTCCAGGCTTCCTCCCATCCTCCATGGAAGAGTGAAAGGGGGGGGAGCGGAGGCCGACAACAATAACTGGAGCAGCCACGTCATTCACGTTAGTTGCCGTCAGTTCAGTTCTCTTCACTTCAGTTTCCATTTCCATTCTTTATTCTCATTCTTCCTTTCTGGAAGAAATCTCCAGCCAATATGAATGTATGTATGGCGCTATCTTTGTGAGCGAGGGGCCACTGCGGCTTTGTTATTGTTACAAACGTACGAACGTACGACCGTACGTACGTACGTATGAACAAGGAACTGCTTTTGCCCGCTGCTCTGGGATCTGGGCACTCCTTTCACGTTTATACACTACATTTTGCAAATGGCCAGGAATGTGAGACTGCTGTGATATTATCCACAGAATTAGGCTACACACTCTCTCGTTTGTCCCCCATTTTCATCTCCAGCCCGGCTTCATCCATTTCTCTCTCTCTCTCTCTCTCTCTTCATTCTTCTGTACCAGGCATTCTTTCTCTCTCTCACTCTCTCTGGACTCAAAGAGATGAATGTCTTTTATGAAGGGAGAAAGTACATACATACATATCAGAGGCTGGAGAAAGTAAAACGTGTATGTATACTGTATACTTTATACAGGACGACTTCCGCTTAGTACGGTGTAGTCTGCGATGATGTAGTCTGGGAGAGTCAGTGGAGTTGGGTACAATGCAATGTGTATGTATGTACTTTCTCCAAGTCTGCCTGTGTCCATGTATGTCCATGCCATGCATGAACATGAGATAGAAATACATGATTGGGCTGCATTAAATTTAATATACAAGGTATTATGCGCATAGTTATTAGATTGCAAGTATGTATGTATGCCTTACAATGTACGTGTATAGTCACTCGGTGTAACGAAATTTCGGGGAAAAGCAAAAGAAAGATACAATATGTATATCTGTATGTACTTGTATGAATGTATCTATTTTTACATGGATTATAAATATATGGGACGTACAACGTACACACTACACACTACACCCGTATAAGGGCATTAAAATGCAGGGCGATGCATTAGAGGATGTAGAATTCAAATTTTCTTTGCGAGATTTCCATGCCTATCTCCCACCACCATCTTGACTTGCTCATCCGCCTCTTTTTCCATTTCCATTTCTTTCTTTATATGTATGCATCTTCCCTTCTTCTTCTTCTTGGCTCCGTACACACCAGGGAACACTAACCCTAGATAGATAAGGCTCCGGCTTTCCCGTTTCTCGACGTACTTTCTCCGACTTTCACCCAATTTCGCCCCGTTCTCTCACTAGTTGAGGATTGAGGACGAAAACAGGTAGAGACGAAAGCTGGAGCGTAAAATTCAACAAATTTTTCAGCAGGCTTAAATTTTAAATGCAACATTTTTCCAAGAATTTACCGCTTCCGCAACTTTTCAACTACATACATAATTTCCGACAATTTAAAAGGAATTGAGTAAAATTTTTAAATTTTAGCATCCATTTCGCAATTAAAATTTTTTTTTCTACATTTCTCGATTTTTGTGCGAGCAACATTTTAAATTTGAAACATACACTACTTTTTTGTTTAAAATGTGTCGTCAATGTCAAGCCTCTCAAATTCGGTTCATTAATGACGTATTAACTGTTTTAGCGAGTGCATCCAAAAGAATCGTATTATTTACAATGTAAAATATACACTGGAGACGCGGAAGGGAATTTGAAACAGGACTTTCTCTTGCTTTCTTCGCTGAAAATTCACCTCTCGTTTTTTGCTTTCTTAGATACAGATACTCATGTTTTCTTTAGCTTTTTGGCTCCTGGCTCTTTTTCCACGTGGCTATCTGGTTCTGGTTCTGCGCCTACAACTTTGTACGTATTATTCTCTATTGTGCCTTTTTTGAGCTGGAGCTGGAAGCCGTATTATGTACAGTACACACACAATAGAATTCAGGATAAAACATGGAATCTATGTATATGTAAAGTCTGCAGTCTACCGTTCTAATTTAAGATTCTATAATTAAGGCCTCTCTTTCGTCGTTCTCTCGCGTTTTTTTGTCTTCATCTCTTATTAGTATTCTTGGAATCCCCTTTTCTGCTCCTTATACTCCCCCCTCTTTGTTTGATGGGTGACGGAGGGAAGCCCGGGTGATTTATGTATATGAGAAAGAAAGCCAAGACGATGAGAGTGAGTTTTAATCCATGTTAAATTTATTCCATACTGTGTACGTTACACATATTTAGCTGAGCTACGTCTTCGTCTTTGTCTTGGTTTTCGTTACAGCTTTAGGTAATACACACTGCACACTGAACACGATCCAAGATTTATGTACAGTTTCCTACTTTTTCATGTTTTTGGTTCTGGTTCTGGCCAAGCCTTTCTCCTCGTTTCGTTTGCCGCGGCTAAATTGGCGAGTAAAAACTCTTTTGTGCTTGTTAGCTGGTAGACACACAATGTGATGTCTACTATTGTCCTGCTTTGTCTCTTGTCGAGAAAAACCGCCCCTTCCTTCAGCTGTACACAGAATTAGAACATATGTTTTACGCGATTAGAAAAAATTTGTTCTTTTTTCCGCACTCCACATCTTTTTGCCTTCCTGGTTGAGTCATTGTACGTTGTACGTAACAAGTTACGCGTAATCCATGCCGCCATGAGCAAAATTTGACATTTACAAAAAAACCCTGTTTTTTCACTGGCTTCTCGTATGCATACGTATTATTCTCAGATTTTCCTGAGCTTTCTTACTCTTGCCTTTAAGGCTTCTGGATCAGGTTCGCCTTATATTGAAATATTGAACCTGGATAAAGCACAAAGTAAAAAAGGGAGAAACTCGGTAATTAATTCGAGTTTGGGGAAATGATCAGGGGAAAACTGCAAACTGCAGCGTACACAATACATACATATATACATACATACAAATCAGAATCTTAGTCTTTTTTAGGTTTTTCCCATTAAAGCAAAATTTTTCGTCCCCTTCTTCTTGAAGCACCCTAAAGAGAGGATCAAAGGAAATCAAGGAATCATAGAATGGATTGAGAATAAAAAGGACGCAAAGTAATAGAAAATTCGGCTAGATTTCATTTTCATTTTAGATGGCCACGCAGTTGTAGCTACAGACAGAGCACAAAGGGGGAGGCAAAAAGAGTGGACTTGATTCCAAGAGGACAACTGAACTTCCCTGAACAAGGAGAAAGTACATGTATACATACACATTAAAAATAGAAAGGAGATGAAGCAATCGAAATCGCAATGAAACAGAGAAAGCGGGGAAAGAAAACCCAAAAGGGAAAAATGGAAAAAGGAAAGTAGATTGAGAGGACACACAAAGGCAGAGAAAGTGAAGAAAGTGGAGAAAGCAGGGAAAGTAAAATAAATGGCAGGGCCGTAAAAGGAAGGGAACAGAGACATTTTCGGAGAAAGCGCAAAGGAGGATGTCCAATGTTTTCTCCATCAGTCGATTCGAGTAGAGTCGAGTCGAGCCACTCGATAATCTATTGTTTCGATTCCGCCATTAGGGTCACACAGCCATGCCATGTGTGACAAGTGTAAGTATGTATAAGTGTATGTATGAATGTATGTAGTTGAAGACCAGGACCAAAACCAAACTGGAAATCCAGGGAGTAAAAAAGAGCAAGTCGAAGAGGGAAGAAAGGGGGAGGCGGCCCCTTTTCCTTTCCTCTATCCTATATGTATGTATATCATGTGAAGAGGGGAGCAAAGTAAAGAGTAAAGAGCTTAAACTAACTCGATTCACTCGCAGTTGATCTATAAGCTCCACTTGAACAAGAGCAGGGGCTGGCGGAGAACATACACACACACTTACACACACACACACACACACACATAAAGTACAAATCGGCGGTTCATCGTCTACCAAACAAAGACAGAGCACAAGAAGAAAACCAAGGGGAAAAGTATGACCAAACCTCTCATTCGACAAGGCCGAATTTTGGGTTGAAAAAACAAGAATTCGGACGTGGACTCGGATTTTTAAAGAATCCGAGTTTGGAATGCACAAAAATTGCCCAGACGATAGCAAGGATGCTGCTTGGGTGTAGGTTGTTGGTCTGCTCTATAGATACTACATGCATAGAGGTACGTGGGTATGTAAGTGAGCCACGGGGCTTACGGAATCGAATCAAGAATGAGAGGCTCATAAAAAATCGTACATACATACATACTGCATACATATCTGGAAGAATCCAAGAAGCGTCTTAATGCACGCGAAATGATCCGAGGCTTTTTCAAGTGCTAGCTGATTGTGAGTTGAGTTGCCACAGCTATTTTCAAGACGGACTCTGGTTCTGGTTCTGGTTCTGGATCTGCTCTTCCTCTCTTCCTATCCTTCAATAAGGAATCGTTCAAGATGGTCAATCAATATCGGGCAAGCTGCATAAATACATATGTACGCGTTTTATTGTTCAACACCCTACTTCCCCCACGTTCTCCCGTTTCACGTTCACTTGCCCCCCTCCCCCGTTTTCACCAATCGCTTGAAGTTAAAACTCGTAGCCTTGGTCATCTACAGAATCTCTAGAATGCAAAGTCAAATAAATAATGTACATTCATGGGAAAAACATGATATATTTATGTACATACTTGAGCTCAAGGACTTTTCCTGGCCGCTCCTCAAAATTTGCCGTGTTTTATTATGCAGCTAATTAATCTGTTTTGTAAATATGTACAAACGTATACAAGTACGTATAGGTAAATAAACACGGGAGGAAATTGTCCAGGTAGCTTTGAAGAGCTGCACTTGCCCTTGTACTTGTACTTAAACTCGTACTCGTACTTGTACTCGTACTCGTCGTTATTCATCATTCAGCCCGAGTTGACGTCCACCGCCATGAAAATCTATGTATTCTATGTATTCAAGTAGGCTCTGGCTTTGGATAATTTAAAGGGGCGAACAAGAAACAAGACTCGAGAAGGCAAGCCAACACTTGAGATTTAGGCTATGTAAGTATTGTACAATAGTAGGAAAACACGACTAGACTGGACTGAACTGAACTGGACTAGACAAACGTATTTCGGTATTTTGAATCATCAGGCACTTGAAATAACTAGGCCAAAACGGACTCTCTACTCTAATTGTAAGCTGGAGGATGCTCCCGTTAGTTGGCCCTTTAAGTTTATTTGTGTAAAGTGCAAACTTGTCATTTACTCTACACTCTACACATAGCCTTGCGGACTCCATCCTCTCAACAGCTTAACGTCAAGTGTTGCTTTGACGTCCAGATGAACTTTCAAGTCAAATTATAATTCCAATTCCGATTCGAATTTCAGGGTGACTCCAAGGCTTGTTCGTTGTTCATGTCTTGTCATGGAACAGTCTGCTGCTGCCCATCTTGAAATTCATTTATTTTCAAGGGGGTGATTAAGTATGACGAGTTGTAAGCACAAAGTTGTTTTAAAAGGGAAAAAAACAAGCTCCTTTTACTCAACCTTAACCATGTTTTAAGCTTTCCTGCGTAAATAAATAATTAATCCGAATTTTCCGCAATACTCACCGAATTTCATGGCAAAATAATAATTATTGAATTTTTCCTTTTTTTTGTTACAGATGAACCAATCCAAGGAAAATGGACATGTACAAGAACATCTACATCTCGATGGCTTGTAAACTCGATGGACTCTTACTTAGCCTTATCGTCATAAAGCTGAAGGAGCTGAAGAAAAAGACCCGCAATTTGATGAAAAACAAAAATAATCAGGATTGTAACCTATGACCCGACCCGAAATAACTAGCCCGATAAACGATGACTACTACTGTGGTGAAAGTTTTTATAGAACAGAAAACTAAAATTAAAAATGTCCCCACAGCATTGCCCCTAAAGTTTGTGCAAGTGAAAAAGGCGGGGGTGAATTGACTTTGATTTTTGTCAAGAAGGAAAAGCGCCTTTGGGAGTTTTTTGGGGTCTACCCTCAACTTAATTTTGTCCAGTGAAAAGTAGTTGGGCGGAGAAGACGAAGAACACAAAAAAGGGATAGATATTGTGTCTGTGATTGTGATAAATACATACCTACATACATACATTTGTTCGAGTTAATTCAATTAAAGGTGCAATTTCAGCGGGACTCTCGCTAATTGTGTTAATTTATAAAAAAGAGACTGAAACAAGATTTTTTCTCCCGCCCACCTTCATTCACAACTCATCAGCATCATGGATCACCTAGAAGTGGATTTGGAGGACCGGAATTTGTCCTGGGGTTGTATCCCGGGCCTCAACTGCTTCTCCACCGACTCCCCCTTTGACTTTGGCAATGGGACGGCGGGGAACGAGACCGAGTGGCGAAAATGGTCCTCCGTCGTCGTCATGGCCGTCACCAGCATCGTCCTCGGCATCATGATCCTCGCCACCATTATTGGTAAGTCATTTAAATAAATATCTCATCTATTTTAATGACGTGATCATCCAATCCCCGCCATAAATATTCTCATTAAAATAAATAAACAGAATTTTGCTCAAGGCAAATAAATAAATGACGGATATTTATTTATTTATTCAACGTGTTGACGGTGGTCTACCAACCGTTTCATCATTATCATCATCATCATCATCGCACAACCACTTTTACGATGACTTGAAGAGTAGACTCCCAACTTGGCTTGGGCTTTCTCTTTGTCTTTCCCCATTTTCTGTGGTCGCCAATCCATCCATCCACTTGTGAATGAATGAATAAAGACTTACATTTGACTAATCACATTTATTTATATTCAAGGACTTCTACACTAATTGAATTACTTGGTTCTATCCCTCCATCCACCCAGCCATCCATATTTATGCATTATGTTCCCCAAATTCAGGGATTACTTGGATACAAAGTCAATGATGCCGACGGGGAGTTTTATTATTCCAAGGATAAATGCTGATGATGATGATGATGGGGATGATGCGGAGGCCGATGAATGATGAAATATGAAAATGTAGAATGTAGATACATGGAAGAGCTGAATTTACACAATAACGATAAATTATCCCAGCTTCTCACAATCAGCACAGTTCTGCTTTCTCCGCTTATGCGTACACTTATAAAATACATGCATGATATCTTTCATCGCTACTACTTTCTCCTTAACTTTCTCCACATGCTTTGTGCCTTAGCCGTCTACCCTCCCTCTTCCCATTCTCATCGCCATTCTCATTCTCATTCAATAGCGAGGATTTCCGATTCCGGAATGCATTAGTCTCCTTTCGTGCTTTGTATAGTGTACAGTGTACATGTAGCATTGAAAAAGGAATCTCGTCGTTCCTTGATTTTGTGCCGTGCCGACGGTCGGCTCGTTTTCGTTTTCACTGTATTGCATTTTATATTGTAGTTGTACATTTCTGGGCCCCTTTCATGGATTCGGCGGTTCGGCCGCTCTTGGGATTTGCCGGCATCGGCATTGTGGATAAAGCCATTAAGTAAATTGCTCATGATGATCTTTCGACTCGAGATTTGTCGACTTCTCCATTCTCTCGGCCTATTTGTTGTGTATATGTATGTAAGTGTGTATTTATTTGTACAGGAGAAAGTAAAAGACCAAAGGATCAATTTCACGGTAGTCCTATACATACATACAATATAAATACATAGCTTTGCTTTCACATTTACTTTGACTTAAGCACCAACTACATACATACGTATTTACAGACAAGTTCCGTCCATCCCCCTTCTGTTTACTTTACTTTCTCCGACTTTCACCCCAGATAAATAAATAATCTTGTAATTTTATACCCTGTACACTATGTTTTTTGGCGGCAGAGCGCCCATGCAAAGAGAGAGAGAAAAGACGCAGACAGATCTCATTGGGATTCTGGATCCGTCCTCTACTCTCCGCTGCTCTTCGGCCCATGAAAAATAAATGGCGAGTGACAAGTTCAAAAGATCATTCACGCCGATATTCCGGCTCATTGGGAAAAGTGCTTTCACCGGGTAGAAACATGAAACAAAAATATATTTGTATGTATGAATGAATACTGTATACACTATACATATTGTATGTGTCTATCAAGTCCAGATTGGGAGCAGGACACGCACGTTTCATGTCCGGGTTGATATTGATATCCGCATTGGATTTGGATTACAGTTTTACGCTTAGATTTAGATTTAAACCTGGTATCTGAATACATAGTTTGCATTAACCAAAAGAGAAAGCCGCACAAGTAAAAGTGAAAGCTGGAGACAATAATGGGGCATTATTGTACCGTAAACTGGGTAATAACTCCCCTGATAATGGTAGCTGTATTCAAAACGCACGCTGTTTAGGAGGGTGTGCAAACGAGCTGGTGAAAGCCGCGGTGAAAGTCGGGGGGAAACAAAACAAAACCAGATACGTACAGCCGCAATATGTATATAATACGACAAGAGATCAAATTCATATCTATCTATCTATGCTTCAAGTCTAATGGATAGCGGGCCGACAGGGAAAGTGGAGAAAGCAGAGAAAGCACACAGAAGAAAAGCATATTTCTAGTGTCCATTCGGACATAATATCGTATCCTGAGCGATGGGGAAAAGTTGCAGCAAATAGGCTAAAAGTACACTTAACGGGCAGTTTGAGCATATACAAAAACATACATAGAGAATATAGAAGGAGTGTAATCAATAGCCCAGGAAAAGTATATAAATCCAACCAGTCAACAACAACAAGAAAAACAACAAAAACAAGAAGGAAAAGAAGATACCAAGAAGGAAGATAAAGAAGATTGAGAGCAAAAAATGGACCAGGGGAGAGGAGGGTGAGGAGCAGTGGACTGAGAAAGTGGAAAACTAAACTAGAGCTATGCCCGCCACAACTTGACGTCAACTTCACTTTTCATTGTCTCGGAAATTACTCACGAGACATTTTCCCATGCCCCTCATTCTTTCTCCGGTACTTTCTCCAACCCTTATTCCTTCCTTCCTACAATTCACTCTACATAGCTATTGCTTTCTCCAACTTTCTCCGACCTATGCCCAGCACATGTATGTACAATGTACAGTGTACAGGTTTAGGATTCTTATCGATGAACTTAATGGTCTTGTTTCCCCCGCACATTATACATTAAACCGCCAACCAGTCAACTTGAACCCAGGACTTTCTACTTTCTCTAATAATATCCGTGTACTCCATTTTACGGACAAACATCAGCTTACAGGCGATGGACACAAAAGTGAACCCCACTCACTCACTCACTCACTCACCCACTTGAAGAAATGGATTTTTTTCATCTGCCCAACAAGAGGAGGGCTTTCTCCAACTCGAGAGAGTTTGATTCCCCCGCAGAAGGACGGAAACAATGAGGAACTATTCTGTATATGTATCTTCCCCGATTCCGATTCCAATAGTATGTATATATGTATGTACAATGTACAGTGTACATACCCGCACAATGGGACGTATCATGGTTCTCCAGGAATAACTGGAGCTGGAAGGAATTGGAAGGAAAGAGGGAGGTAGAAGACAAGAAAGACGGAAAAAATCAAGATGAAGTAAAAAAAAGCAGGAATAGAATAGAATAGAATGGAAAATAAAGGGAGGGAGAGAGAAAGAGAAAGTGAAAGCAGGATCCAGAGTTTATTTCGCTTCCAACGTTTGTTTGTGACTTGGTTTGGATGTGGATGTTCTATGAGAAATTTTTTCAGGGAAAAAATCAAAGACTTTCTTCTCAACTTTCTCCACAGTTTAGTCCTCTTTTTCTTGTTCTTCTGATTCTTGGCGACTTTGGTTTCAAAACTTGAAGAAAACGAAAGGGAGAGAGAGTCAGGGAGAAAGCCAAAACGAAAAGAAAAAAGAGATGGATGTAAGATGTAAACTCGTGATTTGATCACTCTTCCAACCGATATTTGGATCCGGTGAATGTGTGTGTGTGTGTAGCAGACAAAGAATAAAGTCTGGGTAATGCACTTGTCATATATACCCCAAAATGGATTTAATAGTGCCTGGGAAAGGGGACGCAGAGGAGTGAAAGTGAATAGGAAAGTCAGTTCCACTTTCTCCGGCCTTTCTCTTGCTTTCTCCTGTCGTTCCCACATTCAGCTTGACTCGAGATTTGCCTCGCCTTGCCTTGTTCCCAGACAATATATCATGACGGTGACTGTGACGTCCTTTTCTTCCCATTCTTTTCGAATATCGAGTTTGATTTGGTCCACAAAGCAAGTCCCGGTCGATCCAGGCCAGGCCAGACCATGCCATGCCATGCGATGGACCGCGTCGATAATATTCCAACACCAGGAACAGGATCAGTCAAGCGAACAGCATTGACTCAATGTAGCAGTCAGGACACGCATATATACATAAATAGGTTTCTATTTCTCACATTTCCTTGGAAAATTTCCCTCAATGTGTAAATGTGAGTTGGAGAATGTGAATGTGCATGTGAATGTGTGTGGACGGACTACCTCAAGAGAATTCCCCAGCGTCGTCGAGTATCCCATCGACAATACTTTCACTCTCGAAATAAAGTGAGGATGGAACATGTTTTGTGGGCTATTGAGGAAAGCAGGAGTGAATTGATCCAAGTTGTAGAGCGGGCAAGAAAATCGTTTCTCCACTTGTTCTTCGTCGCCTTCTTCTTGGTCCGTTTTCTCCACTTTCTAAGTATATGATTCAAGTTTGGGTAGATTCGAGAAGCGGAGTATCGAGCATTCAACTTGTTCTCACTTGACAAGTGTGGACGACCTGACGTCCACATACAAAACTATCTAGTAAACTTGTGCGGGCCAATACTTAGACTTGCAGACGGACAAACCGAACATTCGTGTTCCGCGGTCGATTCGCTATCCATCGAATTTCTTCAATTTCACCACTTTCACCACTTTCCCAGGTTTGTGTCTTTTCGAGATATTTTCTCATATTATCTTCCCTGTTTTGGTGATGTTCTTGCTCCTCTGTTTCTTCTTCTTCGTCGTTTTCGTCTTGTGAGACAAGTCAAGTTTTTATCCCGTTTTTCACCACATCCTATAGTACATTCTTCACTTTCACTTTCCCTTTCCTCCCTTCAAATAAATCAATAAAGTTTACGATGGAGGTGGTCGCAAAACTTTGGGAGGCTCGTAATGCAATCCAAAAGTCCAATGCAATGCAATTCACAATCCGGAATCCAAATCGTCATACGTATGAGCTGGGTCATATAATGTGGGACATGAATTGTGTATGTATGCATAAAAAGATGGGCTATTATTTCAGCATTCCGCGAGTCGACAGTATATATGTAAGTATACCGTATTTATAGCCCTACTCCGTCTCCCCCACCTTTATTATTTACTACATGAATAACTTTCACCACTTTCTCTCGCACTTCTTCCTCGAGAGTTTCTCTGCCCATTTTGACCGACCACAAGGAGCAGCTCAATCCTCCCAACGATATTTCAAAAATGGAGCAATCCTTTTCCAAACTCACTCCATTTCCAGCCCAATGGTCTAAAAATAACTTTCTCTCCCTGTTTATTATTGTATTAAAGAGATTCTGCATGGTTTTTATGATGAAAAAACAGACAACATACATATTTGACAAAAATTTTGAAAATTGCATCACTTTCTCCAACTATCGTGTGTAAAACTAGCCAAATTTAGCAAATCGTTATCCATCGATCGAAATGTATGCATACAGTATACAGTTTTTCGTTGAATTGATGCGTTGTAGAAAATGGGAATGTGTAAATAAATAAATAAATGACGATTCAAACACGGACTCGAGCAAGGTCGTCTTTTATCTATATTTGAAATGATGCAATTTAAAAAAATTCTCTGTGAATGCAATACCTTTGAGAAGAAAATCCAGATTATTATTATGTTTATAAGGAATGGAGTGAAGGTCGTGGAAAATATGTACATATTACAGTCATATTGCAATTCAAATTTTGCAAATATTTTTCGCATGAAATTTCCAACGAAATGTTTGGTCCCAGTCGACCAAACAAACTGTGCTGTGCATACAGAATTACATACATACGGAAAACAAGCCACCTTGCTCCATCCTTGGGCTTTCTCTATTTTACAATTTTGTGTATGTATCAGTACTTATATCGCTATTTCGATCCCTGTATACATTTGATATGTATGCACAGGTTCGCATGAAAGGGGAGCAAAAACTGGTGTTTGATCTACCCAGAAACAGACGCAGATTTGGGCCTCTGCATTCGATATTCAGATAAACTCTAACTCTGGCCCTGGTTCTGATTTTGACTTTGATAGTGAGTTTGAATTTGAGCTCAAGAAGTCGTCAGATCAATTTTTACATACATGACATACACACATATGCAGGAATAAATAAAGGGAGAGAGACAATGCATCAAGGCCTTTGTGATACTTTCACTGCTCCAGCTTTCACCCTGTCAGAGGCTCCAACGCCTTTCTATTGCTGTTTCCAGTGCAAATGCACACACACACACACACACATTCATTCCGCCAGACTTTTCATCCCATGCAGAGTTGAGACGAGTTGAGTTGAGTTGAATCCAGTCAAGTCAAGTCGAGTACAGAGAGATGAGAGGAGAGATGAGCAAACAGAGAGAGAGAGAGACGCCAGAGACATTGACATGGACGAGACCTGAAACTCAAATTCGAATACGGATGCAAATACAAATAGAAATACAAATACAAACATGGAGAAGGACAACCCGCCTCACATCAATATCAATATCACTATCAAAATCAACATGAGATCAAAATGGATCCCCAAACCAAAAGTCTCTGCTTTACAGTTCAATTTGACGCTTTCTCTCTCCCTCTCTCTCTCTATCTATCTGTCTCTGACTTTAGCATCGCATTGCATCCCAAAAACAAATATCTATGCACAGGGTAAACGAAAAGGGCGAAAAGGCCGAATAAGGTCACAAAATAGCATTTTAAAGAGAAAACTCGGGGAAATACTGTACTAAATATTTGACCTCTCTTGACTTGACTTTTTGACATGCATGATGTACATGTACATACATTTGTATCATAATTTTACGTTTTTTTCTTGTGTACACTTACAGGAAACTTCTTTGTGATAGCCGCCGTGTTTTTCGAGAAGAATCTGCAGAACGTGGCAAATTACCTGATAGTGAGCCTGGCCGTGGCGGACCTCATGGTGGCCTGTCTAGTGATGCCCCTCGGAGCTGTCTATGAGGTGAGTATGGGTTGCTTTATCCATCTTTTCTTCCCATTACATGCATACAGTTCATTTTACTGTTTGCAGGTAAATACTGATACGTACCTACTCCAATCCATCCCATCAACTCACACACAAAATTAACAACAGTGGTATCGTACATACAAGCAAGCATTAAGTGCGCTGTGCAAAATTCCGTGTGTGCGTGCATACTCGTACAGTATTACGAGTATTCAGAATTTACTCTTCAATCTTTAATCTTGAATAACCAACGAGAGGGATTGGAGCCTTTGTG